>JAQZBX010025498.1:0-29511 GCA_029593785.1 Cabassous unicinctus
CTGCTCATGTATTTGTAGGAATTTGTCCATTTCATCTAGGTGGTCTAATATGTTGTCTTACAGTTGATACAGTTGTTCATAGTATCCTCTTATGATCTTTTTATTTTTGGCAGTTAATAGAAATGCCCCCCCCCTTATTTCTGATTTTATTTATTTGCATTTTCTCTCTTTTTTTCTTTGTTAGTCTAGCCAAGGGTTTGTCAATTTTGTTGATCTCCTAAAAGAACCAACTTCTGATTTTGTTTATTCTCTCTATTGTTTTTTGTTGTTGTTGTTGTTCTCAATTTCATTTATTTTTCCTCTAATCTTTATTATTTATTTCCTTCTGCTTGCTTTGGAATTAGTTTGCTGTTCTTTTTCTAGTTCCTCCAGGTGTGTAGTTAGGTCTTTGATTTTAGCTCTTTCTTCCTTTTTAATGTAGGCATTAAGGGCTATTAATTTCCCTCTCAGCACTGCCTTTGCATCATCCCCTAAGTTTTAATATGTTATGTTCTCGTTTTCATTTGTCTCAAGATATTTACTGCTTTCTCTTGCAATTTCTTCTTTGACCCACTGATTGTTTAAGACCGTGTTGTTTAACCTCCTTAAATTTGTAAACTTTCCAATCCTCGGCCTGTTACGGATTTTCCACTTTCATTCCATTATAATCAGAGAAAATGCTTTGTATAATTTCAATCTTTTAAAACATATTGATCCCTGTTTTGTGGCCCAACATGTGTTCTATCCTGGAGATGATCCATGAGCACTTGAGAAGAATGGATATCCTGCTGTTATAGGGTACATTGTTCTGTATATGTCTGTTAGGTCAGTTCATTTATCAAATTATTCAATTTCTCTGTTTCCTTATTGATCCTCTGTCTAGATAGTCTCTCTGTTGATGTGAGTGGTGTATTGAAGACTCCAGTTATTATTGTAGAGATGTCTATTTCTCTCTTCAGTTTTTCCAGTATTTGCCTCATGTATTTTGGGTCATCCTGGTTAGCTGCATAAATATTTATGATTATTATTTCTTCTTGGTGGATTGCCCCTTTTATTAATATATAATGACCTTTTTGTCTTTTATAACAGCTTTGCATTTAACACGTATGTTGTCCAATATTAGTGTAGGTATCCCAGCTATTTTCTCATTACTGCTTGCATGGGATATCTTTTTCTAGCCTATCACTTTCAACCTATTTGTATCCTTGAGTCTAAGGTGAATCTCTTGTAAACAGCATATTGATAGTTCAGATTTTTTTCATCCATTCTTGCAGTCTGTGTCTTTTGATTTTAAATAATCATTCATTGTTATTACTGTAAAGGCAGTACTTCCACCATTTTATCCATTGGTTTTTATTGTCATATCTTATTTTTGTCTTTCTTTGTAACCTACCTTTACTGGTAATCTTCATTTCTACACTTTCTTCCAAGCCTCTCTCTCCTATCTTTTCCTTTCAACCTGCAGGACTTCTTTTAATAATTCTTACAAGAATTCAGTTTCACTGGTGTTTTAATTTGCCAGAAGGGGTGCCGATGCAAAGTACCAGAAATATGTTGGCTTTAATAAAGGGTATTTATTTGGGGTAAAAACTTAAGTTCCAAGGCCATGAAATGTCCAAACCGAGGCACCATCAGAGATGCTTTCTCACCAAAGTCAGTTATTTTTTATCCTGGCGTTTTGCTGCCTGGTGAAGCAAGATGGCTACCAATCTCTGCCCAGGTGTCTTCCTTCCCTCTTGGCATACCATTTTCTCTTGAACTCCTCCATGGGCCCAACCTCTTGGGGTTTTGTGCTTAAGTGATCCTGTAGTACTCTCTCTTCTGGCACAGGGCTTGTCTCTTAGGGCTTCTCTTTTTGCAGCTCAGCTATGAGCAAAACTGGAGTATTTTTTTCTTTATTTTTAAAGAAGTTTTAGATTACATAAAAGTTACTTCAAAGATATAGGAGAGAGGCACAGATGTGGCTTAAATGGTTGGGCGTCCATCTCCCACATGAAGGGACCTGCGTTCGATCCCCGGGACCTTCCGGTAAAATAAAGAAAAAATATAGAAGTTGCACGGGCTGCCAGGCCCCGTGAGTGGGCATGCCATCAGGCCCTGTGAGCGGGTGAGCCCCCAGGCCCCACACATGGGTGCGCCATCAGGCCCCGCCCCCAGGTCCCACGCACAGGTGTGCTGTCAGGCCCTGCAAGTGGGTGTGCCATCAGGCCCCACCCCCAGGCCCCACACGCGGATTCTCCATCAGGCCCCGCGAGTGGGTGCGCCTTCAGGCCTTGTGCATGGGTGTGCCACACACAGCAAGATGATGATGTAGCAGGAGAGTGCCATAGCAGGAGAGTGATGCAGGGGAGAGCCAAGATGAGACATGTCAAAAAACCAGGAACTGAGGTGGTGCAGGTGGCAGAATGCCTCTCTCCCTCATCGGAGGTTCCCAGGATCGAATCCCAGTGAAGACAGGAGGAGAAGGATGAGAAGAGAGGACAGGAAACAGACACAGAGAATTATCCAGTGAATGGACACAAAAACAGCAGAAACGGGGGGGAAGTGGGGGGTTAAAAATGGATTAAAAGTAAATAAATAAATCTTTAAAAAAAAATAAAAATATAGGAGATTCCCATTTACCCCACCTCCTCCCCCTCTCACACTTTCTCCCATTAACAGCATCTTTCATTAGTGTGGTACATTTGTTAAAACTGATGAACAAATGTTGAAACATTGCTACTAACCATGGTCTATAGTTTACATTATAGTTTACACTTTGTACCTCACAATTTTATAGGTTTTGACAAAATGTATAATGGCCTGTATCCATCATTACACTATCATGCAGAACAATTCCAATGTCCCCAAAATGCCCCATGTTCCACCTATTCTTCCCTCTCCCTCCCCTCAGAACCTCTGGTTACCACTGTCTTTATATCAGTGTTACAAGTTCTTCCATTACTAGAAAATAATAACTCTACTTTGGTCCATTGTTGCATTCCCCCCTTATGTGTGTTCATTCCTCAATTCTGAGGATTTGGGGATGGTGATGCCCACTCTCCTTGTGATTGAGAGGGGGGTTAGATTCCATGAGGCAGATGAATGGAACTGTCTTTCTTGCAGTTGTAGATACTGTTTTGGGGGATGGGCGGTGTCTATCATCGTCCTTTTATTAGTTGTCCTGGTCAAGTCTGATGAACTGGAGAGTAGTTGTTGGCTGTAACTCTGCTGAGATTCAGGGCTTAACCAGCATATGAACAGACTGAAGATTTAAGTCTCTGGGACATAGATTTAATGAGTATAGTGCTAATTACAGGTTCAAATAAAAGGGGCAGAAGAGTCATAATTAAAAATGAATCTAACTCTGAAACTTTGGGGAGATAGGTTATTATATATTCCAAGATAAGACCCACCAATGTGGTGCCGATTTCCTGGGGTTGTCTGCCCTGCCTATAGTGTCCAGATGTCTCTAGAGCCCTCAGTAGCACCGCTGCTTCAGGCATTGTTTACCATGGCAGTTAGTAAGATCCTACTGAGATGTGCATAAGCGTAACTTCTGGAATGACCTCCCGACTCACTTTGAAATTCTCAGCCATAAAAACTCTTTTGTATTTAATATTTTCCCCTTTTTCCAAATGTATCACTAGTTGGCACTTGGTAATAATCCCTTGGTGCCAGGGAGGCCTATTCCTGGAAGTTGTGTCCCATGCTGGGGGTTGGAAAGTGGTGAGCTTATATGCTGAATTTGCAAAACTGGAGTCTTTTTTGCTCACATGGCAGAATCAAATATGGCAGTTCCCTTTTTTTTCCCTCTGTCTATCTGTGTGAGTTCATTTATATCAGACCCAGCAAAAGGGCAGGGACTCAACCTGAGTCACAATCAAAAGCCCTAAATCAGTCTATCAAGTAATCTAATCAAAGGCCCCTCAACTGAATTTAATACAATCAAAGGAATCACACCCAGAGGAATAGATTGATTTATAAAAATAATATTTCTCTTTTTGGAATTCATAAAATAATCTCAAACTGCCATAGCTGGATAGAGAATTCCTGGCTGGAAGTTTTTCTCTTTCAGTATCTTGAATATATCACCACTGCCTTCTCACCTCTTTGGTTTCTGATGAGAAATCAGCACTTAGTCTTATTGGACATCTCTTGTATATGATGAATCGCTTTTCCCTTGCTGCTTTCAGAATTCTCTATCTTTTGCATTTGACATTCTCATTAGTGTGTATCTTGGAGTAGATCTATTCAGATTTATTTGGTTTGTAGTACATTGAGCTACTCAGGCTTGGATATCTATGTCTTTCCTAAGAGTTGGGAAATTTTCAACCATTATTTCCTCAAATATTCTTTTTGCCCCTTTTCCCTTCTCCTCTCCTTCTGGGACACCCATGATGTATATGTTTGTG
This sequence comes from Cabassous unicinctus, assembly GCA_029593785.1. Lineage (NCBI taxonomy): Eukaryota > Metazoa > Chordata > Mammalia > Cingulata > Chlamyphoridae > Cabassous > Cabassous unicinctus. The sequence continues at coordinate 4,374 of JAQZBX010025498.1, forward strand.
CACTTTGTGTTGACATTCATTTCCCTTGGACCCTGTTCAATTTTTTCCATTCTTTTCTTTGTTTTTCTGTCTGTTCAATTCTGTATGCCCTATTTTCTAGCTCACTGATCCTTTCTTCTGCCTCTTCAAATCTGCTATTGGATGCCTTTAGTGTGTTTTTAATTTCATCGTATTGTGCCTTTCATTCCCAAAAGTTCTGTTATTTTTCTTTGCATGCTTTCAAATTCTTTATGGTCACCCAGTGTCGTCTTAATATCCTATATCTCTTTAGCCATCTCCTTGAATTGATTGAGATTTGTTTGAACATCTTTGATTAGTTCTCCAAATACTGTATCTCCTCCAACTTCCTAATTTACTCCTTTGAGGGGGCCATATCTTCCTGTTTCTTAGTATGGCTTGTAATTTTTTGCTGATAAATGGGCATCTGATTATCTTGATGAGTTTACTCTGAAGTTCAGATTCTCTCTCTTGTCTAAGATTTTATTGTTGATTTGCTTTGTGTTAATACTCTTCCTTGGTTCATCAGTATTACTGAACTAAAACAGGGCCAGGGACCCAAGAAGCAGGTGCACACCAGTCCCAAAAGGCCATGGGGAGAGGGTCAGAGAAGATTCTGTATTAGTCTGCCAAAGGGGTGCCAATGCCAAGTACCAGAAATCTGTTGGCTTTTTAAAAGGGTGTTTATTTGGGGAAAAGCTTAAAGTTACAAGGCCCCAAATTGTCTTAACTCAAGGTTGTTATCTCACCAAAGTCAGTTGCCACGTGTTGAAGCAAAATGGCCTCTGATCTCTGCAAGGGTTCAGCCTTACCCTCTGGGTTTCCTTTCTCTCAGCTGCAGGATGGCACAGGGCTTGTTTCTCAGGGCTTCCTCTCTTTCCTGGCATAGGGCTCATTTCTTTTCCAGCCTTCTGTCAGCTGCAAACTATCAGGCAAATTGCTCATCTCTATCGAGTCTTCAGCTGTTTGAATGAGCCTTCTCCTTTCTGTCACACATGGCAGGATCAAAATCACAAAGTTCTCTCCTCTGTCATGTCTCTTTTTGAATGAGTGTCTCTTTATATCGGCCTTCCAAGGGGATGGGGAGCCAACCTGAGTGATGCCTTACTGATATAGCCCAATCAGAAGCCCTAAATTGATTTTATCAAGTAAACTTAATCAGAGGCTCCTCCCTGAATTTAGTACAATCAAAGGGTATCACAGAGGAATAGATTAGTTTAAAAACATAATCTTTCTTTTTTTGGGATTCATAAAAAATCACCAACTGTCACAGACCCCAAAAGGACTTTAATTCTGCTCCCCAAGTCTGGGCTTTCCTGGCATGCCCAGCAGATGGCACTCTTCGCCCAAACATCTCTACAATGTCTTCCCAAAGGTGTGCTTTCCTGGCCTGCCTAGCAGGTGGTGGTCTTCAGCAGCCTATTCTCTGCATCCCTCAGAAGCCCTGGTACATTTCCAGCTCTCTGTTGGCTCTCCCTGCTGTGAGTGGGAACAATGGCATGGGAGTGCCTGGCCAGGTTGGGTTGAAACGGTGTGACCTAGCATTTCATATTCCCTGGCCCAAAGCTGGATGATTGTTGAGCTGTGTCCTGCTCTGTTCCTGGGGAAGTGGGTTTCTGTGGCCCTCAATCTGCAGTTTCCCACTAGACTCAACCAAATCTGTTTGCCCCGACAGTGGGGGATGGACGCCAGGAGCCAGGCAGAGTTACTCACTATTTCTCATAGCAGTTTCTCCAGCTGTTTGTCCCACTCTTTCCTGGGTGCTGTACAGCATTCCCCTGATCTCCAGAGCCCTAGACCAGTTGCTCCAGACAGTTTCTACCTGTCCCCTAACTGTTTTTCTGGAAGAGAATTGAACCCTGCAACTCCCTAATCCTCCATCTTGCCGGGAGTCTTAATGCAATCTTGATTATTTGGATAAGTTAACTCTTTAGGTCAGTTTCTCCCTCTTGTCTAGATAAGGCTCTTTAATGATTGGTCCAACTTATTGTGGAGTTAGAATAGTCCATTTTTTAACTGTCCAGATTTTCTCAGCTCTTCTTCATCTGATTCTTGCCCTGTTTATGTGGTACAATTTTTAAGATTGCCCTTTTTGTGCAATTGTTTCATCTCCAGGAGAAAGCTTCATTCTGGTCCTTCTCTGGGAATCTTGATCTGTTTTGTTTGCTTTTGTGCAGAATTTTCTCCCCAGCAACTATGATTTATTTAAATTCTTTCCCTCACTCAGTGCCCTGTTTTACTTAACTTTTCATTTCTGGGACCCTCCTGTCTTACAGCAGTTCAATTTAATCCCCCACCACATTTTTTTCTCTCTGTGAGGCTTTTCTACATCCATTTCTTCCCTGTTAGGTTATCCCACCACGGGGAGTCAGATGGGGTCAATCCATAAAGGTGGGTCACTCCAGAAAAGTCTGTTTGCATGGTCCAGCCAACAGAAACTGAATTGAGTGAGCACCTCACTTGCCCACAGCTGTGCTGCAGTCTCTCTCTCCCCCTCCCTTGGGGCCCTTTTTAATTCAGCACTCCTCAGCAGCTTGTGTTCCACCCTGTGTCTCTGCGGATTTAGGACCCTGTCCCTGGATATGCATGGGCTTCTGGCTCCCTGCTGGGGGTGTCTCTGTAGTGTGTCCAGGGTGTGTGGGACCTGGGCCATTGTCTCTGACTGACTCCCAAGTTGTGTGGGACCAAGTGAGGGCCAGGGGAATGGACTAGTGAGTCTGGAACTGAAATTTCCTATCTGATGTTTTTTGTTTTCTTCGATTCAGCATTTGTGGAGTCTTTCTCCAGTCTCTGCCTCCAGAGTTCTAAGCAAGTGGGATTTGTCCTTTTATTTGCTGAATCTCTAGAGAGGTTTTTTCAGGGAATGTCTTACATCACAATGTTGATGACATCCTGGGGTCATTTTCTTAGCCTCATAAAGCTTTGCTTTCACCTACCTCCTTTGTGCTGTTATTGGCAAACATATTACATTTCTATATGTTATAGGCCCAACAATACAGTATATACATATTATTTCATACAATTTTTTTAAGAGAAGTTTATTCTATTTTTATCACCATGGAAATATCCCCCCTCTCCCCAAAAAATAACCTAAAGAACAGTGCAAGCTGCTCCCCTTAAAGGAATGGAGGAGTACATACAATTGTTTTTAAGTCAGTTAAGAGAATAAAGGAGAAGGCATGTACATATGTCCTATCTTTTAGAATTACACAATAACCTTTACCAGTGCTCTTTTTTTTTTGTTTTGTTTTTTGTTTTTGTTTTTATATGGATTCAAATTGTCCTTTGGTGTCACTTGCTTTCTGCTGAGGAACTTCCTTTTTTCTTATAAGGTCTGCTATGAACAAATTCTCTGTTTTTGTTTATCTGGGAATATTTTTATTTCACTTCCACTTTTGAAAGATTGCTTTGCTTAATATAGGACTCTTCATTGACAGAGTTTCCTTTTTTCTTTTTTTAAAATTAATTTTATTTATACATATTCCATATCCAGCAAACATCCACTCCCCATAACCCCTCCTCCAGCCCCTGATAACCTCTAATCCACTTTGTTTCTCAGTAGATTTGCTATTTCTAGACATCTCTTGTAAGTGACATCATGCAATTTTTGCCCTTTGTGTATTGCTTATTTTACTGAGGATAACGTTTCAAGGTTTTTCCACGTTGCAGCATTTCTCAGAACTTCATTCTTTCCTGTGGCTGGATAATATTCCCTTGTGTGTATGTATCACATTTTGTTTATCCATTTATATATTGATAGGCACTTGGGTTGTTTCTACCCTTTTGCTATTGTGAATAATGCTGTGATAAACATTGGTATAACAAATATTTGTTTGAGACCCTGTTTTCACTTTCTTTGGGTATATACCTAGAAGTGGAATTGCCAGGCCATATGGTAATTCTATATTTAACTTTTTAGGAACTGACATATTGCTCTCCCCAGTGGCTGTACCATTCTACATTCTTACCAACAGTACAGTGCACTTGAATTCCAATTTCTCCATATCCTCTCCAACACTTTTTTTTTTAAATAATACCCATCTTTGTGGGTGTGAAGTGATATCTCATTGTGGTTTTGATTTGGATTTTCCTAATGAGTAGTGATCTTGAACATGTTTTCATATGCTTATTGGCCATTTATATATCTTTTTCAAGTGCTTTGCCCATTTTTTAGTTGGATTATTTGTGTTTTTCTCGTTGCATTGTAAAAGTTCTTTATATATTCTGCATATTAAGCCCTTATCTGATGTATGGTTTAAAACTGTTTTTTCCCATTCTGTTGGTTGTGTTTTCACATCCTTGATAATGTCCTTTAATGTTCAAAAGTTTTTAATTTTGATAAACTTAAGTTTATCTGGCAGATATTTCTTTGAGCACTTGAAATATGTCACCCCTCTGCCTTTTGATTTCCATTTTCTCTCATTAGAAGGCAGCTGTTAAACTTATCAGGGTTCCCTTGTAAATGATGTCTTTTACTCTTGCTGCTTTCAAGATTTTCTCCTTGTCTTTGGCTTTCAGAATATTTACTATTTGTCCTAGGATACCATTTTGTTTCTTGGAAACAGTTTGATTCTTTTGGGTCTTGCTTGTAAGATTTGTTAATATCAAAGCAACGTTCAGTCTAGGGCTATTTATTTCCCACTAGAAAGGCAATACATTTCTGAGTACCCTATCACTACCCTATCAGTCTTGAAGTTTTATCAGTATTGCTGGTGGGAACATGTAGTATTCCCTGTCCTCTGTGAGTGTCAGGCCCCATTACCTCTTTCTTATAGTTCTTTTCTCAGCCTTGGGTAATTTCCTGATCACTACTCAGCTGAATAGTCAAAGGGGACCTACTGAAGATCTGTAGAGTTCTCTCTGTGTAGTTCTTTCTTCTTCAGTACTCTGTACTGAAAACTCTAGCCACCTTTCCTCCCACAGACTTTTGTTTCTGTCTTCTCAATTGGAGAAGTCCACAGGTTTGGCCTGGTTTCCCTCTCCCTGCTCCATGATCTGGAAACTCTCTCAAAGGAAGTAAGCTGGGGTAATTAGAGGGCTCACCTCATTAGTTTCTCATCTCTAAGAGATCACTGTCCTTTGTTGCTTAATGATCAGTGTCTTACCATTATTTCATATTTTATCTATTTTTCGGTTGTGTCAGGTGTCAATATAAATCTGGTCCTTCATTACTTCATCTTGGCCAAAAGCCTAAGTTCATATATTTGAGCTATTTTTAATCTTTACTTTTATTTTATTTTTCACTCCAGGAGACTACCCACAAGGCCAGTATTTTGTTGAGTGGTAAAATTAAGGTAGAAAATGGCCAGATTTATCAAAACCCAGTCACCTGGCTCAAGGATCTGCTAGGAGGCAACAGTTCTGTAACCTGGAATTATGCTTGGAGTAAGGTGGGTCATTCTTAAGTTTATCTCTAACTTCAGAATCCAATGGAAGGGTATATATATTTTTTGATGATGGAACCATTTCTTTTTATTTTTTTTAAAGAAATCTCAAAGATCATCAAGCCTGTTGTCCTCATGTGCCCCTTCTGTGATATGCTACATGTCTTCTGCAATTCCTATTTGTCAGAATTCCCCATGATTAATGAACTTGATACTGTAGATGCTAACTTGTGAGCACTGTGTTAGTTCCCGAGGAAGTGGCCAACCTCCTCAGGAAGGAACACAACACTCCCTGGGCAGTACATTCCAAGGTTAATACATCAGTCCCTGAGAAAATAGCCAGCTTTCCCAGGGAGGAACACAACACTCTCTGGAATGCACGTTATCTGTTTTTATTTCTTACAAAACATCCCTGATGTGCCCACTGTTTTAATTCTCATTATTTTTCCTGAAATATGAAAAGTGCTGATTAGCAATATATTATTAGTTTTCTAATCAAATAAAGCATAATCTTTCCCAAAAGACAAAAGGAATGGGCAAGGGGCCTAGGATTCACAGAAATTATTGTGCATTTTTGTGCTGAACTTTATTTCCTACACGAATTGCCAGTTTCCCACAGCTAACTCTTTTCATTTCAAACTGCCCAGAATCTTAGTAACCATCCTCTCAGCTCTGGTTTCTGAGTTATAAGTGCAGTTTACCACTAACAATGATTGACACTCTTGAGGTCCAATAATCATCCACCTCCAGATGTCCATGGCACCACTTTGGGAACAGGCTTACAAGAACCCAGCTACCTTCAGCCTCCACTAGTTATAGCAGTGGGTCTCAGTACACCAGTAATAAGAGGCACAGCTTCCTTGCTTCTTTCTCTAACCCAGCTCCACCACCTTCCCTCTTAGCCCCTTCTCTGTGTCCCCAAACTCTGCATGCCGGTCTCCTAGACCTTTGTAACAGATGCTTCAAGCACTGTGTTTCAGTTCCTTCAATTATAGCACATTTTAGCTTTTCTCTGCTATACAGCCTCTCTACCTTTCTTTTTTTTCCTAAAGTTTTTTCCTCCAAACCCCTGGAGTCACCAGGTCATGTTTTCAGTTGACCTTAGCACCTTTGTCCAACCCTTTCCATGGATTCCTAATTTATATTTGCATGTTAGTAATTGAATCTTGCCAATGGAAGTCCATTTTTATTGCAAGTTTTCTTAAATTTGTGATAGATTATATTGTTTTGCCAAGCTGAATTTATGCTCACAACATGAATATAGTACTGAATGCTATAGCTTAGGTTCTTTTGAGCTTAACAGGCCTGTGCTACAGTGTGCCATCCCCTTCTCTCTATTGGGTCTGTTTTATTTCCTACGTTTGAATAACTAACTTTGACATCATCTGGCTATCACTCTGTACTAATGCCTCATTTATATGTCACACTGTCTCTGGTCTTTACTTATCAGCCATGTCAGTTAGAATCATACTATTTACCACCTATATGACAGTGAAGCCAAATGCAAATGTTGCCACTAAAACTAGGACAATTCTTAGAAATATGATATTCCTACAGATTATCTGAGCAGGTTATATTAACCACTTTTTCTAGCTTCTTTAAATTGATACTTTAATATCTATAGGTATCCCCAGGTGGCCAAGCCCCATTATACATCTGTTACTCCTAGATAAGTCTGACTCCAGTTGGGGGCATGCCTCTTTCAAATAGAGCCAGCCATTCCCACACTGCCATGAGCCTGCCCTACCCTTGCACTATTTCTACAGAAACTACAGTAAAGACACTTCCTCAGTCCTACTTGCTCTGTCATATGACTGACCCTGGTGCTTTCCTCATGTGTCTCTGTGTGGCGTGCTGCCCACTCCCTTGGAAACTATGAGTGTAATAAGTCTTTCAAACTCTTCTGGTCTGTGTCTGGCCTTACCATACCTCACACGAGATAATATGAACAAAACACAGGTTTAGATTATTAGATTATTTTTTAGACTATCCTAAAAATTGAAAGAGTTTTACAAATTTTTATCATGTACTTATGTACTTGTAGTAAATGCCCTGTACTGAGAAACTCCATCCATCTGAGTTTCTTCTCAATATTTAAAAGCTTCTTTTAAAGTCATCTGTTAGAGTTTACCACAGAAACCTCCTGACTTGAGGTGACTCCTGAATTCACAGTCACTTCTTGATGAAAGGAGTTTTTTGCTTCATTGGTAAATGTGAACATTTCTACTGACTAGTTCTGAGAATGGTGGTGGGGATTCGAGGCCAGTGGTTTCCGGTAAGAAATGCCAGAAAACTAGGTCTTCCCCTGCATCAGACAGAGTGACAGAGACACCAGACACAGAGATGACTCATACCTCCTACCCAAGCAGTTAGGTTGCTACACATCTTTGCCAAGGAAATCCTGATGCTTAATCCCAGCAGGCATCTTTGAGCACTCTTTCTGCTATAGCCTTCCAGCTCATAGGCATCCTCCTGATGTGGCAGAGTAAGCTGTCAGATGGGAGAGAAACCAGGCTTCTAGACCCGATTCCACACTTGATAATTTTCATAGTCTGGGCAATGGTTTTCAATCCTGGCTACACATTAGAATCACTTGGGGGAGCTTTAAAAAAACACAGTGCCTAGTGGACCCCAGTTCCATCGATTCCGATTTAATAGTCTGGGTTGGGGACCAGAGGTCAGTGTAAGAACCTAGCTTCCAACAATCCCCACGTTCCTCTGTTAGAGCTGTTACATAAGCTAAATTTGGATCCTACAAGATTTAGTTCAGGATTCAGAGTTTGAATCCTATGCAGGTGTTATAGCTGTTTGCTCTTAGGCTTTAACTGACTGAAGCACAGGCACTATTATGAAATGCACAGTTTATAGAAGTGACTTATTTTGACATTTTTTTCATTCTTTAGCCTTATTCAATAAATCTCTCTTACCTTGTGGAAAAATAGATTTTAAATTCAATGTTTTCTTAAAGCCATATTCTTTGTATGTTTGAATTACCTCCAGTGGTAGGTTTAACATTTAAGAGAACTCACGACCACTAGGAGTATAAGGTATAGTTTTAACACTTTATATTGCCCATCACTAACAAATAAAAATATGCTTTAAATCTGAGATAGAGGTGAAAAACATACTGAACCTGCACTTTGATGCATGTGTGTGTTGGATGTTGTCAGGGCATAACAGGAAAAAAATATTTTGTTTCTAATGATTGGTTGCTTAGAGAACTGGCAGGTAGCATTTAGGGGCCTCTTCTTTCCTTGATTCCACACTGTGTAGTCCAGTGGTCCAGGTCTGCTCCAACTTCATTACCAGGCTTTGATTTGTCATGGAGTTAGGCCTAAAGGGTACCTATACCTCTCAGATCCCTAAGCCTTCCTCCCTCCATTCAATTTAACAAATATTTATTGAGCACTCAAATTATGTTAAATGGTACGCCAAATGCTTTTCTTGCATTATCTCTTTTAATTGTCACAGCATCTTAATATGGTGGAGATAGTTGTTTTACAAATGCACTTTCTGAGGCTCAGAGAATTTAAGGATCTTGCTTAAGAGCTGGGACTACAGAGTCTCAGAACCAGTAGGGTCAAGGCACTATGTGAAGTGCTGAGAGAAGCTAGGTGTATGTATGGTGACTTTTATAGAATGTGTAATTTTAAAATTCTGTATTTAATTATGTACAGATAACATATCTTGGGAAAGAGCTTTTAGAGTATGTATCTGAGGAAGAACCCATACCTCCGGAACCAAACTTGGTACCTCAGCAACATCAACCTTGTCTTCCAGGTATGTGCAGACCAACACCCTTTCTTATTTGTGGGATAAAAACATCCCAAACCATGAGAAAGCACTCCATTTTTAACCACAGTTGATACTAGGAGAATTTAGGAAATCACACCTTCCCTTACAGTTCCTTTCTCTAAATCTGTGCTGTACTTACTTTGCTTACATTTTTTTAAGTGTCATGTAAAAAGGAAAAAATGTTTTTTTTTCCTTCCCAAAGGCATGATTTGGTTAGTTTCCCACATTTTCTAAAAACAAGTACTAAAATAAATCTGTGCTTATTAACATATGCATCTTCTGCTTTTCTGAAGGAAAAACCTTAACCTGAGAAAACAGAAGAGGTTATAGTCCTCACCAATGAAAAACAGATTTTAAAATGATATGGGGAGGGGCAGCACACATTTCTTAAAAAACAGAGGTAACTGATATTATGTTACCCTTCTCTGCTGCAGTACTTCCTCTTTTTTTCCCCAGTGTCCCTGTCTCAGCCTGGTTGGGGACAGCATAGGCAGGGAGAAGGTATGAAACAGAAAATGATGATTCTGTGATAACCAGAATCAAGAATCAGGCAAGGATTTCTATCACCAAGTCCCTAATCAAGGACTCACAGAGTTCTTCCTCTCCTTACCACAGGCCTCAATAATTCAAACTACCTTACTCTCCTAATCTTTATACCTGAACCACTTATATAATCTGTTGAGGTCCTTCTCTGTCACAAAAAAACTGGCTTCACAATAGGATATATTCTCTCCAGTTTCCTCAAGTTCTTTTCATCATTTTAGGGAAACAAATTCATAACAACAATACTCATGGGAAGTTAAAAAAATTAAGAAACTGGAAGGTTCTTATAGTAACTCATGGTCCTTGGTTCCTAACCCACACTGCAGATCTACTGAATCAGATCTTTGGGGGTAGGACCCAAGAATATGAATTTTGAAAAATGATTCTTATGCAGCCAGCCTTACCACTTTGGATGACTAGTAGTATTTGATTTCTTATGCAGATAATAATTTGAAACCTCTTCATATTCAGCCCTTCATTTTGATTCCTGAGAGTAGAATTCCCACCCCCAACCCGCATGCCCCTACCACACACACACATACACACACTTGAAGGAAAGCTAAGCAAACCCTTTCTACTCCTAGTTTCTAACCTCAAGTCAAAGCAAGACAATAGGTTCTTCCTTATATCATGAAAGTCATTTGCCCGTTCAGATCTTCTGGTTCCAGGCAGGTATTTTCAACAACCCCGGCAGACATTTCCTTCCTCAGAGCACCCACAGTTTCTCTGGTAAGTGAGCATGAAATCAGAACTAGGTTCTGAACTGCCACTTCTATTGCCTGCAATACAAACAGCTTCTTGTTACTAGTTTCTTTTCAGAAATCCTGATTTTTCTTTTCTTTAAATATTTCAGAAAATGTTAATACTAATTTGAGAACTTTGGAGTACTAGTGTGATAACCAGATTCTTGGTACCATCATCTAGGTCTAGGAATCTATAGGTAGTTCCCTGCTGGCATGCAGTAGGCTGATGCTGGAATTTTGTTTGAACTTCCTTGACTTATGATTCTTTTGCACCTGGTTTTATAATACTGGACAGAAATCCAGAGGCCTGGCAAGTTAGAAAAAATGTAAACTCTCTTTATTACAAGCAAAGCATTTGAGAGGAAATCTTGCTCCCTCGTCTGCATACCAAAACGTGGTCATGGAAGTTGTGGCTCTGACACTGTAGAGAACAGAAAGTCTAAAGGGAAACCAGTCCATGCAGCTCTCATCAGCCTCCCTCAGATCAAGAGTATAATCTGTTCTCCTACACTTTTTGGTGTTCACACTCTTCAGAATAGTGTCCTTGAGATAAGTAAAGTATTTTTTTGGGAATAAGGGAACTAGGAAGAGTCACCTTGCATCCCAGTTTGACCAGGACAGTCCTGCTGATCCAGCAAATTTATTAGTAGCCCTCCCTTTCACTTTCAGAAGTGTGCGGTTAGATGACTCAGTACAGAAATCACGCAAAAAGGGGTTGAAGAAAATGAAAGTTGGACAAGGTTAAAAAAAAAAAAAAAAAGGAAAAAAAAGGAAAAGACATTTCAATTTCATATATTTGTATTAGAAGTTAGAAATTGTATTTCAATTTCTATATACATGTATAGATTCTAACATATTACTGTGAAAATAAATGATCAAATCTCACACATACCATTTTATATTATAAAGAATGCTGATTTTCTAGTCTTTCTCCTCTGCTAGACTGGGAAGATTTTTGAGTGCAGGGAGACTCTTATGGGTCTTTGATTCCTGTCATTCCTCAGTGCCTCCCAAATAAATTTCATTGAATAATATTTACTAAATAAATGAATGAATGAGTGAATGAAAACATGGATATGATCCAAAGAGATGCTATTTTAAAACTGAATTTACTTGTGATTGTCTTAAAAGGTATGCAGTCCTAGACCTTGATTGCTATATCAGAATTTGTGGTGAATAATTCAGCAAATGGTAAATGGGATTTCAGTTGGTGAATATTACCTCCTTTATCTTGAGTTTGCTGCTTCTAATTGTGAAATATATGAGGCCCTCCACATTTTCTCAACCAGGAAATTTAAGAGAACTATTCCTGTCTCTGTTTCTTTAAGCTGTGTCACTTATCACTGGGAAACTATAAAGGGAAAATCTAGCTGGGGAGGGCATGGGTACAGCCTGGGCCCTTCTCATCATTCCAGCTATGGGAAAGAATTAGGATCACTATAAGATTTGTCTCCTTAGGAGAAATAGGGCACACAGTGTTTGAAACCACAGAAGGACCCTAAGAGGTCAACAAGTATATCTCCACTCCCCTTTTGCAGATAAAGCGCCCATAGAGGCAAGGGTGGTAGAAAAAATTGAACTTAAAAATCACTGGGCTAACCAGGACCAGGTGGCTTCACAGGTGAATTCTACTAATCATTCAAAGACTATCTAATTCCAATCTTGCTCAAGCACTTTCAAAATATTGAACAGGAAAGGACACTACCAAACTCATTCTGTGAAGCCAACATCACCCTAATACCAAAACCAGATAAAGATACTATGAAAAATGAAAATTACAGACCAATATCTAATTAATATAGATGCAAAAAACTCAACAAAATGCTTGAAAACCAAATCCAAAAGCACATTCAAAGAATTATACACCATGATCAAGTGGGTTCTATCCCAAGAAAGTGAGGGTTTTTCAACACAAGAAAATCAAGTAGTGTAATAAACTACATTGATAAATTGAAGAAGAAAAATCACATGGTCATCTTGATTGATGCAGAAAAGGCATTTCACGAAATTCAGCACCATTTCTTGATTTAGAAAAAAGCACTCCAAAAAAATAGGAAGAGAAGGAAGATTTCTCAATATGGTAAAGTGCATATATGAAAAATCTATAGCTAGCATTGTACTCAATGGTGAAAGACTAAAACTTTCCCACTGAGATCAGGAACAAGACAAGGATACCCACAGTTACCACTGTTATTCAATATTTTGCTAGAAGTTCTAGCTAGAGCAATTAGGCACGACAAAGAAATAAAAGGCACCCAAATAGGAAAGAAAGAAGTAAAACTTGCACTATTTGCTGATGATATGATCCTATATCTGAAAATTCTGAAAAATCCACAACACAGCTACTAGAACTAATAGATGAGTTCAGCAAAGTGGCAGTGTATCAGTCCACCAAAAGGGTGCTGATGCAAAGTACAAGAAATCTGTTGGCTTTTTTAAAGGGTATTTGTTTGGGGTAAAAGCTTATAGTTACAAGGCCCTAAAGAGTCCAACTCAAACTTGCTTTCTCACCAAAGTCAGTTGCCATGTGTTGAAGCAAGATGGTCGCTGATCTCTGTGAGGTTCAGCCTTACCCTCTGGGTTTCCTCTCTTTCAGCTGTAGGCTAGCACAGGGCTTGTCTTTCAGGACTTCTTCTCTCCTGACACAGAGCTTGTGTCTTTCCTGGCTTTCTATGTCAGTTTCAGCTCTCTTCCCAAAGTGAGCTGCAAACTATCAGGCAAATAAATGGCTCATCTCTCCCTAGGGCCCTAGGATCAAATGACAGAGCACTCTCTCTTCCTGTGTGTCTTCTTGAGTGAGTGTCTATTTATATCAGCCCACCAAGGGGGCAGGGACTCAGGGACTCAACCTGAGTCACACCTTACTGACATGGTTGAATCAAAGCCCTAACCTTAACAGGTAATTTAATCAAGGGCCCCTCAACTGAATCCAATATAATCTCAGAAGAATAGATTAGTTTAAAACATAATCTAGAAAAAACAAAAAACCAAACAAACAAAAAACAATCTTTCTGTTTTTCGGATTGACAAAAATAATCTCAAACTGTCACAGGCAGGATACAAGGTTAATATGCAGAAATCAGTAGTGTTCTATACACAACTGATATGCAATCTAAAGAAGAAATCAGAAAAAAATTAACATTTATAATAGCAACTAAAGGAATCAAATATTTAGGAATAAACTTAACCAAGGACATAAAGAACCTGTATCAGAAAACTACAAAACATTATTAAAAGAAATTGAAGACTTAAAGAAATAGGACATTCCATGTTCATGGATTGGAAAACTAAATATCGTTAAGATGTCAATTCTACCCAAACTGATTTACCAATTCAACGCAATCCCAGTAAAAGTCCTAACAGCTTTATTTGCAAAAATGGTGAAGCCGATTATCAAATTTATTTGGAAAGGTAAGGAGCCCCGAATAGCCAAAAAAAAGTCTTAAAAAAAGAAGAATGAAGTTAGAGGACTCTCACTTCCTGACTTTAAAGCATATTACTTTGTTACAGTGGTAAAAAAAGAAAGAAAAGAAAAAAAACCCAGCATGGTACTGGCATAAAGACAGACAGATTGACCAATGGAACCAAATCGAGAACTCAGATATAGACCCTAATGTCTACAGTGATTTCTGACAAGGCTGTCAAGCCCTCCCATCTGGGCCAGAACAGTCTATTCACAAATGGTGCTGGGAGAACTGGATGTCCATATCCAAAAGACCGAAAGAGGACCCCATCTCACACCTTATATAAGAATTAACTCAAAATGGATCAAGGACCTAAATATGAAAGAGACAACCATAAAAGCCCTAGAAAAAAATGTAGGAAAACATCTTCAAGATCTTGTGGTAGGTGGTACTTTCTTAAATATTATATCCAAAGCATGAGCAGCAAAAGAAAAAATAGATAAATGGGGCCTCCTCAAAATTAAATACTTTTGCACTTCAAAGGACTTTATGAAAATGGTGAAAAGGCAGCTGACTCAATGGGAGAAAATATTTGGAAACCCCATATGTAATAAGGGTTTAATATTCATGATATATAAAGAGATCATAAAACTCAACAATAAAAAAAAACAAATTTCCCAATTAAAAAATGGGCAAAAATACAAAAAGAGAAAAAAAATGGGCAGATACTTGAAAAGACAATTGTCCAACAAAAAAATACAAATGGCAAAGAAACACATGAAAAAATGTTCAGCAACATCAGTGATTAGGGAAATGCAAATCAAAACTACAATGAGATATCATTTCACACCTATTATAATGGCTGCTATTAAAAAGTCAGAAAAGGGAAGCGGATGTGGCTCAAGCAATTGGGCTCCCGTCTACCATATAGGAGGTCCAGGGTTCGATTCCCAGGGCCTTCTGGTGAAAAGCAAGCTGGCCCAAGCAGAGAGCTGGCCCATGTGGCGTGCTAGCCCATGCAGAGTGCTGGCCCATGCAGGAGTGCTGGCCCACACAGAGAGCTGGTGCAGCAAGATGGCGCAACAGAAAGAGACACAGAAGAGAGACAATAAGAGACGCAGCAGACCAGGGAGATGAGGTGGCGCAAGAGATTTGAGCACCTCTCTCCACTCTGGAAGGTCCCAGGTTTGGTTCCTGGTGCCGCCTAAAGAGAAGACAAGCAGACACAGAAGAAAACACAGAGAGCAGACAGCAAGTGCAAAAACAACCAGGGTGGGAGGGGGGAATAAATAAATAAAATAAATCCTTAAAAAAATAAAAAGTCAGAAAACTGTAAATGTTAGAGAAGATATTGAGAGATAGGAACACTTATTCACTGTTGATGGGAATGTCGAATGGTACAGCCACTGTGGAGGACTGTTTGGCAATTCCTAAGGAAGTTGACTATAGACTTGGCATGTGATCCAGCAATACCATTACTAGGTATATACCCAGAAGAACTGAGAGCAGTGACATGAATAGACATCTGCACACCAGTGTTCGCAGTGGCATTATTCACAATTGCCAAAATTTGGAAACAACCCACGTTTCCATCAATTGGTGAATGGATATTCAAACTGTGGTGTATTCACACGATGGAATATTATGCAGCGGTAAGAAGAAATGGAGTCATGAAGCACATGACAACATGGATGAACCTGGACAATATTGCATTGAGTGAAGCAAGCCAGGCACAAAAGGACAAATACCGTATGGTTTCGCTATTATGACCTAAATATATTATGCAGACTCATGGAGTTAATAACTAGAATATAGGTCACCAGAAAATAGAATGAGGGTAGAAAATTGAAAGCTGAAGGTTAATCTGTGCAAAATTGGTAAAAAGTTGTTTGTAAAACTTTGAAAATGAGTAGAAATGGTGAAAGCACATCATAGTATTTGTAACTAGCAGAGCTTTTATGTGGGTGTGACAGTGGTTGAAAGGATAAGTCTAAGGTCATGTATATTACCAGAAGGAAAGCTAAAAAATGTAACATGGGACTGTATAACATAGTGAAACCTCAAGTAAAATACAAATATGGGTGGTATTGCATATATAAGACTGTTTTTACAAAATATAAATACAAATATACTAGAGAGATGGAAACAAAATAGCAGCTATGTATGGCAGAGGAAGGATAGATTGAGAGGTGATGAGTTTTGTTTGGTTTTTGTTTATTATTATTATTATTATTATTATTATGAAAATGCTCTAAAAATGATTGAAGTGATGAATGCACTACTATGTGATTATACCAAATACCATTGATTGTACACTTTGGATGGATTTATGCTCTATTAACATGTATCAATAAAATTATTTTGTTTAAAAAAAATACTAGACTAAAAGAATGATTTTTGTTGAAAATGTATATTCCGATAGTATTATGGTTAATCAGATTCTTCTGTAGCAACATGGTATAGTGAATGGAAGTAACACTATACTAAGAAGTGAGACTAGGAATCTCTCACCTCACAGCCACCAATTAATGTATAACTTTGGGAACGTTTGTATTGCCTCTTTAGGGTTCAGTTGCCTCATCTTTCAAATGATAAAACCAGGAATTTGAGCAGTTGTTATCTTTAGACATACATCACAGTGTGTTTTAAAAAAAATGATAATGGTTATGATGGTGATAATGATAAAGATAAAAGGTGGAATAGGAAGAAGAAGAGCAAGCATATATTGAGTATCTTCTAGGGCTCAGGCACTGTGCCAAGCATCTCAGAACTCCAAAGGAAAACATTAATGTTAGAGGCTTTTGTGATGCCTTTTTTTGCTGCCTTATTGGCATGGTTCGTGCTGGAAAATCCTTCTAAATCTGCAGGCAGAACAGATGGCTGATAGGCAGACCGTGTACAGACGACTATCAAACCTTGTCCCAATTTCCTGGGTCTGGTAATAGGGCAACAGGCTGGATAGAGGTGTTCAACTTTTATATTCCATCCTAAGAAATATAGTAGAGGAGTTTAAAGGTGGGTGAGCACTCTGGTTTTCCTTTTCAGTTTATGTAAATGACTGTTTTAGTTGATAATAGCAAAAATTCATTGAATTATTCATGTGTGCTACTTATTGAGCTAAATGTATACTTAAGGATCTCATTTAATCATCTAACAACCCTATCATTATCCCCATTTTATATATGGAGAAACTGATCCAAGGTCTTATTGCTTAATAAATGGCAGGGCAGGGGACTCAAACCAAGATCTGTCTGGCTCCTAAGTCTGAACCACTATACTGGAACATGGTTCCATTAGATATTCTGGAAAAGGGAAGTGGGGAGAAGGTTTTATGTTCAACTATTCTTGAGAATTGCATTCTCTATCTTCCATTTCTAAAGAGTACAGGTTACAGTAGCTTATTAAAGTCTTTTAAGAAATTTTAAAGAAATCTGTTTCGCTTTGTTTAACCAGCATTTCCTAAATTTATTTAATCAAATGATATCAACACTTCATGGAACAAATAGCAACAGCCTTAATATCCAGTTTATTCTAGGTATCATTTTGTTTGCATAATATTGAGAAAATCCTGTATGATATAGATAAATAATAACAGTTTTTAATCTTACTATCTTATGACTTCCTTCAATGAATCAGAGATGGTAGAAAAGCTTTATTCTGAGTGCTACTCAAAAACTAGTTAATTGGTTAGTAAGTGTAGTGGTGGATTCCAGGGTGTTAACATGTAGTATATTAATACTGTTGAGGGTATGTGTTGTTTCTAATTAAAGATTTTTAAACATATAAACATAAACTTTTAAAAATGAAATTCTGTTGATGAACTGTTGATGTAACTCCTGAAGCATCCATTATCTCTAAAGTCTTTTTAAGCTTTAAAATGGAGTAAATCTATGGTGCATTTTCCCTTAAAATTCCACAACCTCCTCCCAGGCCTCTGTCCTCTTCTTAGTTGGCTATAGTTCCTCTACTCTGTTATTGAGGGAATCTTCACATGTTTTTCAGTATCAACTGGAAGGAAAAAAAATGAACATTCCTAAATGCCCACATAATTTTTGATCATTATGTACAGACATATTGACATATTTTCACAAAATTCTTTTAAAAAACGTTCCATTAAGATAGATCACATTTTATTATTTATCTGGAAAGCCAATGTATATATTTATGTTCCCTGTCACCATACTTCCAAGACAGTCAAAATATATTAGGCTAAATGTGTTCACCTAAATAAACAAAAAGGGAGTATCTCCTGAAGTCTTTCTTTTCCCAACCCATCATTTAATGCACATTAATACTTTTCTTTGGTGAGGAACTAACATCATCTGTTCATTTGAAAATGGAACATCCTTTTCCAGGAAACAAATACTTACTTATTTATTTTTATTTTTTCAGTAAAATGGCCCTTGACTTACTTAAAATTTGTTGTAAATAAATGACTTTTAAAGAGTTTTCTTCATTTCAGTGCTGTTACTGTGCTTCATTTCTCTATAAAAAGTATATATAATAGAGCTTTATGTGGTTAAGAACTTCTTAAAACTAAAACACCCAAGGAAGATGGGTGCCTGATACCAGAGCAGAGGGTGTTATTTCAACTCTTACTTACAACTCTTGATGCTTTTTCATTATTTTAATCATAAATTTTTTCATCCTGGCACCATGATTAACACTCATTTAACCTAATTTATAAAACAGAGGGTATATCAACTTATAGGCAAGGAAAGAGAAGAAAACTAAGTATTTGTTGGGACCTGTCTTGCGCCAGGCCCTCTGCTAAATTATTTTAAATACATTAGGCCATTTAAGAACTTCCTTTTAGTTGAACTCTGTTTCATTTCTTTATAACCAAATGCACAAAAATCCTGAATACTCTGTAGTGAATTCAGTTTAAGGAACCACCTATTAGATATCAATTTTCCCCAAAGAATAAGGGCTTAAATAGCTCTAAAGTTCTAAATATAACATTCAATTCTATTTCTTTTACAGTTTTCACATGTAATTTTACAGATGGCTTTTTTAACAACATAAAACCTATATCAAATTATTAACTTAATTTTAAATATCAAATCATGTAATACTCCATCCCACTCCAAGGGTAGCCCTTTATTTTAAGAGAAATCACACTTTCTATTAAAATAGCTATAATAGAATATTTTCCCCAACATAACTAGAATGATGTATCTTATAACCATCTATTGATGTCATCTTGCTTTTGGTGGGAATATATTTTTTATTCAGAATGAGAATGTATGCATATATATTTCCATTTATAACCAGAGTAAGCAAAGCTGCATTCCATAATCCTAAAGAAATATAGAATGCTTGGTTTGTTATAACAAGTTCAGGAAATCTGAGTTTAATAATTTTAGAGTTAGAAGTGAACCTCATATATCAACTAGTCTTGGGCCTGTTTTACAGAGAGAAAACTTGAGAACCAGAGAAGTGAAATGGGTTAAATGGAAGGAGTTCAGAGATTAACGATGTTTCAGAAGTGAATCAATCAGTTAAAATAGCAAATCTGTTTATTTTTCCTTTTGATCTATTAAGGGGGAAAAAATTTAAGAAATTATAGAAAAAGAAGAGTAAAAGTTACAATTCAGCCTGTCACCTTGAAAAGTTAATTTGAACAACTAATATATAAATAGTTGTATAAGCCCATTCTTTTGCCTAGTAATGAATCTGGCAAGTCAGTTTTCCATCTTGCAGAATATGTGGTGATACTACTTGAGGAAGATTTATTCTTCCCCACCTTATGCATGAGCAAAATGGTTTCCTAGCTATGTGGTCCTTGTTGGAGGCTCATGGAACAATAAGAATTGTCAAATGCCCATATACACAGGCTGCTAACATGGTACTGTTTAGAAATTTGTTTACAGATCTTAGAGGTCGCTGACTTTGCCTAAGGAATCTACCTCAAGTGTAAGTGAAAAATAAAGGGAAAGGATTTCTACATCTTAATGGTGTGGATTGGTGGTCTTCCTGATGGAAGATCCTCTGTTATAAAGCTACAAGTAGATGTCCTTAGTTATCATTCCAAAGTTAATAATTATTTAACCAAAGAAGGGATTAAATTACTGTTTCGAAGGGTTCTAATTTCTCCCTCCCTTGTGCCTAACAAAAATTCTTTCAATGATAGAACTTATAAAAAATCTTCCAAGTCCTCTCTATCCCCCTTTCAGGATCCAAAGCCAGGAGGTATCTTGGCCCCCTATGCAAAACTAGACCTCTAAGCACGAGTCCACTTAATTTTTTCCCATACTGAGGAATGAAGAATATGAATGTTATAGGGAAAGAGTTAATTGTAGATGGTGTTAGGCTGCTTTAGTGTGTGTGTCTTTGTCTGTGTGTCTTTGTCTGTGTGTCTTTGTCTTTGTCTGTGTGCTCCTGGTGTTACAGTGTTTTTAGCCGTCACTTCACATTGTTGCGGATCACAACAGCTTAGTTTTTCTAAGGTCTTTCTTTGGGACAGTAACAATTACTAAGGGACCCAGAGTAAAATTACCTCCTATAAATATTCAATTTAAACATACATACATTATATGACTCTTGCTGCTTCATTCCTTCTTTCAGCCTCCTACCCACAACATGAATTTCAGGGCCAAAATGAGAAGCAGAACTCCAGTGTTTGAAGCTTTCAATTTGGATGCAGGCATTTTAGGTGTGTCCTTCTCACAGTCCCTTTAATTGTTCCGATTTCTCCTCACAGGCCCAAATCTGTGGGACTAGTAAGAGTTGAAGTAAAAGTATAGAGCAGATTGATGGGGAAACTTTTGCTTGCTTTTCTTTTTTATTTAGGTTGTCTGTGTTTTGTGCAACCTATTAAGTTCCTGTTAAGTAACAGTGAATATATTTAGTACTATAAATGAATTGATAAACCAAGAAAATAAAAATCTAAATCTCAATTTCCTAACCACTTTGATTCTTTCCCTTTCTTTCACATGGTTTTATGGGGATTAAATAAAGTATTTGAAAAGTACCGGCAAATGTAAGATATTATCAGAGAATAGAAACAAATTCTAGAAGGATAAGGTATACCCCATTGGTTATCTGGGCAAGAGAGGGAAGTGGGGCAGGGAGAGGGAAAGGGAATAAAGGGGAGACCATACCCACAAGCCATTCTTGGAGCATGTACATAGGTAGAATACTAAAACCTCAGTAATAGAAGCCCTGAAGCCAGGAGACATCCCAAGATACACTGGGGAATGAGCTCAGACTGGGGCCCACCGAAGAGGATCTCAATTCTAGAACTGTTTCCTCAGCCATAGTAGTAATAAATTATTATCAATTTCTCAGAAAACTGATAGTAGTAGTATTTTCAGTTAAAGTAAGTACAGCAAACCAAATATAGTCAATTCTCTTTATTCATAGTATTTATGAATAAAGTTGCAGCCAACACTGAATTAGCAAATATTGAAAAACTGCTCCTAGGGGAAATACAGGGTTAGGTTCCTTATCATCAACCATATAATATATATTGTTGATTCATTAACATTGAACTCATGGCTGACATTCATGCCTGAATGCAGCTTATCTAAGACATGTATTTTCTCTATAAAACACCTCACAGCCTTCTCGCACTTAGGAACACTAAACACTTCAGCACTAGGCTTGGGGACCATCTTAATCAATAAAATCACCAACAAAAAGCACAAAAATGCAGAAAACATGACACTAAATATGCCACAAAAAGGACACTTGTTTACAGTTTGAAAGCTGAAACAAGAAGGCAGAGCATTGTTTTGTTCATACTCAGCTTGAAACATGTACATTGGGTAACTCAAATTTTTTGCCACTTTGTGCATGTCCATAAATGACCGCTAAAGTACTGTGTATAGATTTTGGAGTTACAAACTTTTAAGAAGAGTTTGTCAGTACAGAATCCATGAATAATGAGGATCGACTGTATATGTTTCTTTTTTTTAAGGAAAAGCAAACAAAATTAATTTTAAAATTATATACTGGTATTCATGCTTTCAGGTGGAAATATATAGACATGGAGCAAAGTTTTCCTCAACTTCAAAAAAGAAAGAAAATTAGTAGGGCTATTTGGCACTAACTTTGCTGAATGTTTTTTGCCTGAAATGATTCAAATGATTTCAAAACTCTTCTGTTATGTAATAAAATAACCTAGAATTTCAATAGCTACTTAAAACTTGCTTCAAACTGGAAATATAAATTTTAAATCAGTTTGCTGTATTGTTACATTTACTTGTATGGAGATTACCCTCTTTAGCTCAGTTTTCTGTATCAGTGTTTTTTGTTTTGTTGGTTTCTCCTCCTACATATATGGTAAATTTTATTGTAGAAAACAACAAAGTGGCCAGCCAAAAAGAGTGCAAAATCCTTGAGAAGTAGGTCTTATGGAACAGCACTGGCTGGAATGGAATGGGTAGGCAATGCTATGATGGAAGGAGTTTAAGGAGACCTATGCAGTAGAGGTGGTAGAGAAGGAAGAGATGGAGGGGGAGAAGAAGGCATAAAGAGATAAGAGGCAAAGGTGATACAAACAAATTTGTTGTAAGGAATGGCCTTTTTGTGTTTTTCTTCCAGTCTGATCATGATGGAAAGGAAGCCATTCTGTAAGAAACTATGAGGTGGTCTTAATACTGTGCTTTGTGCTATGCTGTGCTGTGCTGTTCCCAAGGCTTCATTTGCATAAGTTTACCCTGAAAGTGCCACCTTCTTTTACTGAGGAGCCACCCTTAGTTTTCTTAAAGTCCTCTGATAGTTGGCAATTGAGAAGTGTGTGTATACTGACAGTGAACTTGAGTGGAGATGGGAATAGGATGGTGGCTACCATGTCCTCTGTCCCTTTGAAAGACAAGCCATGTGAATGGCTGAAAGGTAGAATGCCAACCATATAAGTTTTGAGGATGTACTACCTTGACATGGCTGAACGTTGAGAAGGATATAAATCAAATCACTACACTCTATTGGTTTTATCACTCCTTTTATTTTGGCCCTGCTGAAAAAGAGGAGGTGGGCCTAAAATGGCCCCTTTCTCCAAATTCATTACAACCCTTAAGAGAGAAGGAGCCCAGGTTCATCTCTAAGCAAAACTATCTTAGAGTGCATAGTAACATTGCTTAACACCTTACAATTTTACGGAAAGCTTTCACATATGTGGTATTTTTTTTAATTTTGCAAAGATGAATGCTGATAATGGTAAAGAAAAAAGAAAAAAAGTGTTAATAGCTTTGCTTTATTGAAACTCCACTTCCAGAATTTACTAGGTTAACAAATATCCATCTGAAAGTGATATTTTCCAAACAAAATTGTTTTGTCATCTCAAGCATCCCAAGTTTGGGCCACTCAATTTTCAACATAATATCAGTTGGGAAAATGGGCAAGTTGCTTCCTCTGGAGCTACTGCCTAACATTCTGTAGTTTCGTTGGTGATCTCTATATGAACAGCAGGGTGATGATTTCTTGTTACAAATAAGATGAGACACATAAAATACTCCTGGGCCTCCCCTACAAGTACCTTTATTTAGGCCTTTGTCTTTTGTGGCAAAGCTCGCTCTTTGGACAGAGAGGCTAGGATTTTTGTGCATATAGATCCTCCCTTGTTATTCCAGCCCCGATTTTCCCAACTCTCCCTAATTCCACATGTGACTGAACTACAGGCAATAGGATCAAATGAGATAGTGTGTGTAAAAGCTCCATAAAAAGTACAAACTACTGCCAACTCATTTATTGAAAATTCTTATAATATGCTTATCTATTATAGTAAAAAGAAAATCGAAGGTTGGTATATTAGGTGGGTTTTGTTTTTCATTTCATAATCCCCATGTGTCTAAATATTAAAGATCTCTCTGTTCCTCAGAAGATAAAGTCCCAAGTAGACCTGATGGTCTTAGTCTTTGCAAACATGTTCTATCTACTTCTTAGGGTTCAAAAGTTCTGTATCAGGCAGAATTAGGTTTCATGTCATGCAACAGAGAACCCAAAATAACAGTAGTCGAAATACACAAAGATTTATTCTTTCATAGAGAAGTCTGGATTTTGGCAATCCAGAGCAGTCATGGCAGCACCACATAGTCACCCTTCTGTCTTTCTGTCCCATGTTCCTTGGTGCTAGTTACCATCATGAAGGACAACTCATGGCCCAAAATAGCTATGAATCTGCATCCACATTAGCCATCACATCTGCATTTATCAGTAAGACAGAAAGCAAGGAGGCTGTCTGTTCATCTAAGCAACCTTCCCAGAAGTCTGACATACTTTAATTTATATATCACTGGCCAGAATTTAGTCACATGGCTAACTAGTGGCAAGGAGGGCTGAAAAGTATTTTTTCCACTTGACGGACACATTGCCCAGACAAAAATGGAAGCAACTGACAATCTCTGCCAAAAGTCCTTTTAAGGCAGCTAAAATATAACCATGTCAATTTAGATGTAGTAAATTGTGCTGGGTTAATTTGGCCCTTTGCAGGAAGCTTTACAGTGAAAATTCAAGCAAGGACCGTCTCTGAATAGTTGTTTAACCACAGGATGATGTGATTGGAATTGTGCTGGCTATGAAGAAGACTATAGGGAAGAAGCACAGGTCTAGGGTGATAGGGCTTTGTGCCATATGACCAATGTATCTGCTCTCAGCTGGGGCCCTCCTGGTCTGCCTGCTTAGCACCACAGCTACAAATCCCCAATTCTAAGGTGTCAATAGACCCCTGCCTCTGCCCCATTATCTCTTCTATACTTTATTAAGAACAGTTTTTTTTTCAAATATCAGTGAAATTGCTTTTGAATGAAACATTATGATCTTGTTGACTTTGTTGGCAGTTTCATATAACCACTGTGGAAATAATAATCAGCAGTTAAGCAGCTACTTCCATCAGTCATTTCAATGTGTTGATAAATAATAATGTACTATTAAAATATTTACAAATATATTAATGTAGTGCAAAATAATAAAAAATGAACTCTATCAGAACTTTATTTTAGTTACCACAGAATAAGAACTGTAAGCAGTGATCCTCTGAAACAGTGGCTGAGTTAAATATTCAAGTGTATTGATGTTTCAAAGCTAATACTATGGGTCCAATGTTACCAGGACATGAGCCTTTAGCTTCATTTTTATTTGGAATGCCAGATTTGACTAAACATTTATACTCCAGTGAAGGTGTCTGATCAACTGACAGTTTAGTTTTGGAGCAGAATTTTGATCTTTACAGATTAAACTCCTGACCTAATTAGCTCCTTACTCTGATTAATATTGATTAAATCAATGCAGGTAAATTCTTTTACAGGACTTTTTTTTTTTTTTTTTTTTT
>JAQZBX010025499.1:0-29508 GCA_029593785.1 Cabassous unicinctus
AAAAAAAAATTCACAAAAAAAACCATCAGAACAGGGAAATAATGTATCAACAATTTTAACAAATTTTATTATTTATAATAGTTCATTTACTAAAATGTGACTTGATTTAACATTTTAATTCTTGAAATTTTATTATTATATTTTTAATTATAAAAGCAACGTATGCTCACTTTAATAAGTTAAAACATAAAAGTGTTTAATGATAAAAAATTATAATCTCCCTTCACTTGTCACCCATTCCTGAGTATCTAATGTTTAGAAGTTGCCACACCATTTTCTTTGTTACATAAAAATATGCAAATATATATGAACAAACATGTAAATATGTATAAATATATGCAACAATTTAAACATAACATATAATGCAAATATATAGGTATATGTAATACCACACATTACATATACATGTGTACATATGTGCATGTAGACATAATACTTTATATATAAATATATAAAAAGCAAAGAAAACAGAAAGAAAGATGACCATTAGTCTGTATTAAGGAGCAAAATCATATAATTTAGATAAGCTATTTCTTTTTTTCTAATCCTATCAGACATTTGAATTGTCTTCATAATGCCTTCAGTAACTAGTGTTTTGATGCTTTGTTTAATCTATTATTCTTATGCAAAATAATTTCAAGATCTTGTACAATACTAATTTGAAAAATATGGGAAATGAATATTATTTCATAATAATTTAAAGCTCTTCTTTAAATCTAAATCCTCCATCTATTTTGGATGGCAACTGAAATTGTACTTTATTTTCTTAAATTTCCATTTAGTAATGCTTTCTATACCACATGACTTTGCAAGTGAGTAATTCATTGTTTAGCTCATATATTTGGATTTGAATCCTGTGCTATAGTTTCTTATTAGAATTGCTAGGCTTGCCTGAAATTTACTTAAATTGGAATTATTTAATCTTTGGGGAATAGCTGTGGTTAGTTTTTCCTGTTTTGCTTGGATATTTGATTCATGTCATTTATCCCTGTGACTTTTCATATTCTTTACTGTAAAAAATGCACAAAAACAGAAGAGGTGATTCTTTGTGGTTTACAGAGATTTTAAAACTAAGTTCCTCTGCTAGTGTTGTAATTTGAATTTTATAAAAATCATTGCTATTTTAGATTTTTAAAACAGCATGCACCTCTTTAACATGGAGCATATACTTCTTTTTATTCTCCAGAAGAAAACAGTATGTATCAAGTCAAGGTAATATAACATTCTTGGCAACGTAGGTTTTGCTCTCTCAAGCAAACAATTCAAATTTTGTATTGTCATCAATGAAGAGTATTATATTTAAGTGCAATCATTAATAGAAGTTTTGGACATTAAAATATATACCACAAAGAACAGCACTCTCAATTATATGTCTATTATGTTTTTAACGGAGATATACTTCCGAAAATGCAAGTAGATATCTAGGCTTATTTAATTTATTTTCTACATATAATGATAGCGTTTTTTTTTTTTCAATTAAGATTATGATTTGTTCCCAGAACACAGAGGTCATGGTTTATATTTGCCACTAAAGTGACTGAATCAAAGTTGACTTTATAAGGAAAATATAATGATTTTAAAATTTCTATTGGAGACAAAATTATTGATTGTCAGTAATATTTCCTGTAATTACTAAGCCCTGTCAGAGAAGAAGTAAGTTCAAATTGGATGCTTTGGGAAAAGTAACCTTCTTTCCTAAAATTTAATCCTTGGTAGGTAGTAAGAACAACAAAAATTAAGCACAGCAATACAGTCTTTGAAAGACAGTAGGAATTTGCTGTATTGGTTTAATGATGAACTTTGCCTATATGAGTATGATAAGACTTTCTTAATATCTCAAGTATATTTGAGTTTTATTCAACAATTTTTATTTTTGATGTGTCCTGATACATCTTTAAACAGTTTACTATAGACTGCCTATTCAGAAATAACAAGCCCATTTCTCTCAGAAATTTTTTCTTAATAATTTATTTGAGATGGATGATAGGGATAAGTAATAAAGGGCATTGTTTTCTCCTTCAACCCTAAATAAGAAAGAAAATGCTAATGAAATGTGCACAGAGAATTCTATGTTTATTTGTCTGTTTACAGACGGTTATTAAAAAGTTGATTAAGGAAATATAAGCACGTTTTCAAGAATACTAGAAGAGCACATATCTTTTCTGACCTGTCTGCTCTTACAGGACATGTTGTTTCTTTAGAAAAATATGAACGTGAGTCCAAACAAATCGCTTTTGCACCAGTTATGAGGGGCAGGGACAATGTGAAAATTCCAGAACAGACTGAAATAAGTGATGACAATTTCACTACAGTTTAGAAATTACATTATGGTAAACAGAAATTACAGTTTCACTTGAAAAAATTATAATTACTCACTGCTCAAAATATAAACACAATCTTAAAATATTAACACAATCTAAAGTTCTACTCTGATTCTTCTCCATCCTCCAAAGTCTCCTTAGGGATAGGAGTTCTTTATCCTGAGTGTGTGAGTCTGGGATGGTCTCTTTCTCAATCCCCACTGTTCTTCTAGATCAATACTCTTCCACCTTTCTGTAAAATAATTGTTCTTTGAGTCACATGCTATCCAGCTTTATCATCGTCTGTAAATACTTGCTATTATCTAGAAATAGTTTCCACCAAAATTTTTTTCTTTCTTTTTTTTTTCCATCAAAATTTTTAACATCCACTTAAAAGTATTATTCTCTAACTCCAAATTGTGGCATTAACAAAAAAATCAACATCATTAAAGATGATATAGTCAAAAATTTTACCCCTTAACTTGTTTTAATTTTCTTAGTAACAGGATCATTTTCAACATTTTCATGAACCCTTTCCGTACCTTGTCAGCAGGAGCTAAATGCTTTATTTCTGAAATCATTTAGTCATCCCAATCTTTTACCATATTCAGATCATTCACTCAAGTACTCTCAAATATAACACACAACAAACATACAATTTTTCTTAGGTGCAGTCACCATTCTAAGTGTTTTTCTGTACTAACCTTATTTCATTCTTGAACTAATAACATGAGTTAGTATTATTCTTATAGCCACTTTAACTTCAGGAAACTGAGGCACAGGAGATTATCTCACCTGACCAAGTTATCTCTGTTAATAAGGGGCAGAACTGAATTCAAAACCATGCAAGCTGTAATTGTTCCTTCAATCATTGCAATTAATTACCCTAATGTATCAAAAATTCAAGACCATAGGCCTGTCTATATTTCTGTTTGCCGTTTCCCTCCAATCATTTCCATTCTCTGTCCAATATCTTTGCACTCACACTTGTAACAATATATTTCTATCAGGAAACATGACAAAATTTAACACAGAGTCTGTCAAACTATTTGCTCTTTATTAGTATTTATACTTATTTTAGACATTGCTGATAAGAATTTTTTTCTGCTAATGATAGAAAAATTAGAAAAAAATTCTCATAATTATCCATGTTTATATATTCTAAAAACTGTAATTTTTAAAAAATGTAATATGATGATATACTAATCCAATTCGATTAAAAAAGCAAAGGCAACAAATGCTCACACTGTATATAACACTTGCTTTCCTTATTATTTCATAAGTAAATGGATTCATCGCATTTTATAGAACTTTTAATATATTACAGACTATAGTAACTTCCTGGCACATATTTTGCAAGTGTGTATTTCCCTATTTGCCTATTAGTTTTTTTATAATAGTTTAAATATACACATGTTAAAAATTGTGGGTCAAATTTATATTTTCTCTCATGATTTATTACATTATTTTAATCATAGGTTCATCCTCACAAAGAAAGCAGCCATTCCTCTCTAATTCTTTTATAAAATGAAATTTGTATTATATGAAATGAAATTCTATTTTAAATTTTCCAATATATTAACTATTATTGTTAAAAGGTTCATTTGTTTTTCCTCATTTCCTTTTTACTTATTTTATAACTTAACATGTTCATTTGAAAACTGCAATCTATTTCAGGCATGTCTGTTCTATTTTGTCTTTTTAAGTGATCATTTTTTTCCTTAGAAACATCTCTCAAAATTTTAACGTTTATAATACTGCATGTATTTCTTTTATGTTACCAGTGATAATGTTTGCTTGACTGTTTACACAAGAATTAAAAAGTATTGAGAGGAAGTATTAGTTCATAAAAACTAAAAAGAATAGTGACCAAAAAGGAGTAAAACCATTATTTACATTACATTTCTCTGTAATAATACTGTGGATGCATAACCAGTTATCACAAATTTAGTAGCTTACAGCGACACCTATTAGCTCAACCTTCTGTTCATCAGATGTATGGCACAGCATGACTGGAATCTCTGCTGAGGATTTTAAAACAATTAAATCAAGACGTAAACTATCTCTGTTCAATTCTGGAACTTGGAATCCTCTTCCAAGCTTATTTCTGTTGTTGGTAAAATTGATTTCTTATATAAATGGGATTGAAATAACTATTCTTGCTGACTGTTGTCAGGGAGGCCTGATACTATTGGACAGTCATCCAGTGGCCATCTCCATCTTAAAACTAGCAATGATGCACAAAACCTTTGACTGCTTCGAATTTCTCTGACTTCCCTTTCTGCCATCAGCCAGGAGGGGCGGAGGGAACTGTTTTTAAAAGACTAATATATTTAGATTATGTCTTCATAGATAAATTCCTTTCTGATTAACTCAAAGTCAACTGACCAACAATCCTAATTGCATCTGCAAAATCCCTTTAGATACGTCACATAATATAACTAGGGTGTGATATCTCATAATACTCACAGCCTTGGAAATTAGGGAATGAAATCTTGCGGCACCATTTTAGAAATCTGCTTATCACATGGATTAAAATGGGAATTTATTTTATAATAAAAATCTCAAATATGTGCTATATCTTTCTTCAATCTATATAGATGGCTTTTAAAATCACTCCATTTCTTCCAGCTACATTTAGTTTGTTTTAAACACAGTGAATTTTACCAAAACTGTTTCTTAGTTTCAAAGGCATGGGAATGTTCCCACCAGGTGTGATTGATGATAATGTTCAATCATACCTTCGTTAAATCCCATGGGTTGAAGACCTCTTCCTCTCATAATTAATATCAACTTGAAAAGAGAAACCCATGTTACCAAACATTTATTACATGAATTTTTCATGCATTATCATTTCAAATGTTTTAATATGAAATTATCATTCTGGTAACAGAACACACATATCTGTGCATATATTAATTGGGAATGCAAGTATCCATGTCCACAATTATTATTTCCATCTTTACCAACCCTGGCCCCCAAAATAGAAAACCAATTAAATGAATGTCAGGGGTTTCAAGCTTATAAGAGAGTGTCTTTGGATCAAACCACCTATCTATGTATGTAGATGGTGTCTTTGGATCAAACCACCCATCTATATGTGTATTTCCTCTTTATTTGTCTACTTACTTTTTCTACCAAATGTTTATATTTAAAATAGTTAAAACATAGAAGAATGAGGTTAAAATTAGTAGTCTTATTTTATATACATGTACACATCCATTAGCTTTCTACTGTTGAAAAATATAGTGATCTTTATTTTTCGTTCAAAACAATACTGATGAAATATTTTTTTTTCAATTTTGGAAAAAAATATATAAAAACTATTAACAACCCATGTAATAGTTTCAGTTCCCATTCTTACCAAATTTTCTACATCTTCATTTTTACTTTTCCATTGTCAAATAATTTAGTATTCCATTCTTTTTTTTTTTTTTAAGATCTCATGCTACATTTATTAGGAAATGACACCACAGATTTGGATGTTACAATTAGTTGTTCCTTCAATTATGACTCAATATGTTTTTTAAAATTTTTTTGGAAGAAGTTTTAGATTACAGAAAAGTTACATTAAAAGTATAAGAAATTCCCATATACCCCACCCCCTCTCCCTCTCATATTTTCCCCTATTAATTATATCTTACATGAGTGTGGTATACTTGTTACAATTGATGAACAAATTTTGAAGTGATGCTACTAACCATGGTCTGTAGTTTGCATTATGGTTTATACTTTGTACCATACAAATTTATAGGTTTTGACAAAATGCATAATGGCCTGTATCTGTCATTGAAAAATCATACAGAACAGCTCCAAAGGCCTAAAAGTGCCCTATGTTTCACCTATTCTTCCTTCTGTTGCCCTGAGAACCTCTGGTAACCACTATCTTTATATCAATGTTATAAGTTCTTCCCTTACAACAATAATAATAAGTCTACTTTGGTCCATGGTTGCATTCTCCCCTTATATTGTTCATTCCTCAATTTTGAGGATTTTGTGATGGCGATACCTGCTCTGCTTCAGTTTGAGAAGGGGCTTAGATCTTATGATCTAAGGAACTGTTCAGCTTGAGGTTGGAGATATTCTTTGAATTTTCAGATGGGGATTATCATCACCATCATTTAGTCAGTTGTCCTGGATGAGTTTAATGAACTGGATGTAGGTGTTGACTGATCTCTGTTGAGATTCAGGCTCAACCAGCATATGAACAGACCGAAAATTTAAGTCCCTGGGACATATATTTAATAGGTATAGTGCTAATTATAGGTTCAAATAAAAGGGGTAGAAGAACTATGTGTCAGAAAATTATTAATGAGTCAGACTCTGTTAATATGGGGAAATAGATTACTATATATTCCAAGGTAAGACCCACCAACGTGGTGCTGATTTCATGGGGTGGTGTGGCTTGTCTATAGAATCCGGATGTCTCTAGCGTACTTGGGAGCAACCTAGTTTGAGGCTTTGTTCCTGTAGTATTTAGTGGGCCCTTCTTAGAAGTGCATAAGTGTAACCTCTAGAATGACCTCCTGATTTAACTTTGAAATCTCTTAGCCATAAAAACTCTTTTGCATTTAATTTTCCCCCCATTTGGTCAAGGTCTTTTTCCGAATGCATCACTGGTTGGTGCTTGGTAATAATCCCTTGGTGCCAGGGAGGCTCACCCCTGGGAGTCAGGCCCCATGCTGGGGGGAAGGTAGTGAGTTTATTTGCTAAGATTGGCTTAAAGATTATTGACCTAAAAGCTTATTAGGACTATATATATACCACTAAACACACAGGCAATAAAATATATGATTTTAATTTGAGATTTTCCTGAAATTTTGATGGTCTTTTATTCTTGCCCAATTAGCCTTTATTTTATCCTCAGTTGTTTTCAAACTAAGAGATGTTATGCCAACCTCACATTTCTGAGATAAATCCACTTGGTACAAAACTATTTTTATTTTATATATATTGTTAGATTCCATTTCCCAGTATTTTGTTCAGTATTTTGCATCCAAATTCATGAAGGATATTGGTTTTTAGTTTTCTTTTCTTGTGATTTTTTACTTGGTTTTAGTAAAATATATTTCTAGTTTATAAGACAATAATTTTAATAATAAAATATATATGGGATAAAATATCCATGCTAAAGTAATATATTTTTTAACAAAATGAAAAATATATTTCTATATACTAGGACTAAACAACTGGAAATTGAAATTAAGAAAAAATAATAAAATTTTCAATAGCATTAAAAGTGTGTGAAATATTTTAGGATAAATTAGACAAAATATGTATAATACCTCTACACTGGAAACTAGCAAACATTGTGTGTAAAATTTTAAAAGACCTCTTCATGGATTAAAAGACTCAATGCCATAAAAATGACAATTCTCCCAATTTAAAAGAGAAGATTCACAGAAATATCTATCAAAATCTTAAGGGTTTCTTTTCTTTTTTTTTTTTTAGAAATCAACAAACTGATTCTAAAATAATGCAATGCAAAGAATCAAGTATACCCAAAACAGCTTTAAAAAGGGGAGGCAAAGTGGAAATATTTCCATGACCTGATGTCAAGCCATTTTATAAAACTATGTCAACCAAGAGAGAGGGAGTATTAGCAAACAGATTGACAAAATTGGCAATTGAAAGAGAAAGGAAAGTGTGAGAAACACACCAGCACAAAATAGAAATTGATATTTATGTATAAAAAGAAATTTAATGGAGAAAGATTAAAATTTTCAATAAATGGTGCCTGAACAATTGGATTTCGATATGCACCAAAATGAACCTGGATTCATACTTTGTACCATATACAAAACTTTGACCAAAATAGACCATAGTCATAAACGCTAAGCCTAAAAGTTCTGCAGGATAACACAAGAAACAATATTGTGACTTGTGATTAGGCAGAAAATTTTTTAGATGTGATAAAATCACAATGCATATAAGAAATAACTGATAAATTGAACTTCATCAATATTTAGAACATCTGCATCTTCTCTTTAAAAATACTTTTAAAAGAATAAAAAGCCAAGTCACAGACTGTTAGAAAATATTTATGAATCAGGTAGGTGACAAAGGACTCTTATGTGGAATATATAAAAATTTTTAAAAATCTAATGAAAAGAAAAGAAACAATTTAATTTTTAAAAGGAAAAGTAATTGAAAGGGTACAACTCACACCCACACATATAAACTCACATACAGACATACAGTTAGCAAATTAGCACATTAAAAGATGTTCAACATTATTATTCATTAGGCAAATACAAATTAAAACCATTTAATATAGAAGTACAAATTTACTGGACTGGCAACTGGACTTCTCACATAATGCTATTGGGAATGTAAAAGACATATGTATTTGCCAAACTGTTAAGCAGTATCTTAAAAAGTTAAACATCCTATGAATTTACCCAAGAGATATGAAAGCTTATGTCCACACAAAGACTTGTGTATGAATGGTACAAATATTGTAAACATCATGATTATCTATCCACATATGAAAAGTGGCATACCCATGCAATGGCAATTTACTTAACAATGAGAATTAATTAATTGTTGATACATGCACGCAAGCATGGCTATATCTCAAAATAATCAGTCTAAATGAAAGAAATGAGACACCCCCCTAAAATGAGTATGTGCTGTTTGATAAAAATCATGTACAATTCTAGAAAATGCAAATTAATATATAGCAATAGGAAACAGATCATTGGTTGTTTGTGACCAGGAGAGATGAAGTTGGGAGAAAGAGATTACATTTACATACAGGTTGGTGAAAGTTTTTAGGGGTGACAGATGTATTCATTATTTTTATGGGTGTTGTTTCATGGGTGTACATTTATGTTCAAATGTATTCACTTGTACAAATTATATATGTAGCATCTATTTTATGTCAATTATATCTCAATAAAAGAAATAAAAGAAGAAATGAGGCAAATAATCCATCTGTGCTTTCTGAAAATAGTGCAGAAGGGAACAATTACCTAGGCATTTTACCTTGGTGCAAAAACCGAAAAACTAAAAGGGAATC
Source organism: Cabassous unicinctus (assembly GCA_029593785.1). Taxonomy (NCBI): domain Eukaryota; kingdom Metazoa; phylum Chordata; class Mammalia; order Cingulata; family Chlamyphoridae; genus Cabassous; species Cabassous unicinctus. The sequence goes on from JAQZBX010025499.1 coordinate 9,322, forward strand.
AGAAAAATAGCAATTTACAAACCAGTATCTATCAGTTACATACAGGAAATATTCTTAGCAAAAGATCAATAATACAATTATGGCAATATATCAAAGTGTAGAAAATACTATGACCAAGTGAGATTAATTCCACAAATGAATATATCTAATATTCAAAATATTTATCAATGCAATTCACCATATTAGGAAACTAAAATTGAAAACCATATGATCATTTCAATAGACAAAATTGATAAATTTGGCAAAATTCAACACCTATTGATAAAAATACTCTTTTCGCAAAGTCCCACCTCAACATGATGAACGGCTTCTATGAAAAATTTGCAGTTAACACCACTCTAAATGTAAAAGACTGAAGGCTTTCCCCCTAAGATCAGGAATACAACAAGGAAGCTCATTCTCATCTTTTCTATTTACCATTGTGTTGGAGTTTCCAGCAAGTGCAATACAGCAACAAATAACTACCCACCTACCTATCTTTCTTACATACATACACACATGCATACATCATTGTTATGTAGATTAGAAAGAGGGAGATAAAAATGTCTTTATTTATAGGGGACAAGACTATGTACATTAAAAAATCATAATGAATCCATAAAAACAATACCAGAACTAATACATGAGTATAGTAAGTAACAGGAATCATGGTTAATATGAAATTCAATCATATTTCTACATACTAGCAATAAACAATTGGAAATTGAAATTAAAAATATATTTTTAATGGCATCCCACATTTCACACTTCTGAGTGATCAATTAAATAAAAGTATCCAAGTCCAGTACACTGAAAACTACAACATATTACTAAGAGAAATTAAAGGCAACCCAAATATGTGAATAGACATACCGTGTCTATGAATCAGAAGACTTAATATTCCTAAAATGTCAATTATCTTTAAAATGATTTATAGAGTCAGTGAAATCTCAATAAAAATCCAGTCAGGCTTACTGTAAATATTGCCAAGCTGTTTTGTAATTTATGTGGAAATGCAAAGGAATAAAGTATCCAAAGCAATCGTGACAACCAAATGGACTAAGTTGAAAGATGTACAGGTCCGGATTTCAAGATTTGCTTTTACACTGTTTTGCTGAAATGATAGACACAGAGATCAATAGAACAAAATAAAAATTCAAGAAATATTATCACATATATATGGTCAAATGATTTTCAACAAATATGCTAGTTTATTTCAATGGAGAAAGGGAAATCTTTTCAACAAATTGTGGTGAAAAATCTATATCAATATCTATGTACATCCATCTCTCTCTTTCTCTCCCTACCTGAAGAACCTCAACCCTTATTTCATACCATTAACAAAAATTAACTCATACTGGATTATAGACATGAAGTTAAAGACCAAGATTAGAAAATCTTTGCAAGCTTGGGGTAGTTAACGATTTATTAGATACATCACAAAAAATACAAACCACTAAAAAATATTTGATAAATTTGATTTATCAGGATTAAAACTTATCTTCAAAATTCATCTTTAATAAAGTGAAAATAGAGACCACAGACAGGGAGAAAAAATGGAATACTACTTAGGAATAAAAGAAAGAAGCTACTAGTATGTGCAACAATGTGATGATATCTTTAATACTATGTTGAACAAAAGAAGCAGATCCAATAAAGTACATATCCTCAGAGTCCATGTTTCTACTGCAAATATAGCAGCAAAGTGGTTATGTAGGGTCATATGGCACACATAGTCTTATATTTATTAGAAAGTTTACAGTAAACATATGACAGTCCTCCCAGACAGATATGGTCAAGTCTCACAACTCTTAGGAAAGTATGTGGGGTTTTACCTGTTGTCCACAGAATCCATAAATGAATTTTTGGATAATTGATACCATTACAATATGGTTCTTCCAGTCTAATAACAGTATCCTATCCAAGAATTTAGATTTTTTAATGGTTCACAAACATTTTCACATTGTTTGTTATAATAAAGAGGTATATGCACTATTTTCTCAAAGTCTTGTATTAATCTATACACCCACCACAAGGTAGGAACACCAGGTAACATACACTTGAGCTCAACAACAATAGATTTTCTCTCACTACATTGAAGATATCATTCTGGCTTCCTTTGTTGCATTTGGCATGCATTTTCTATAATCCTGTTGCAACTTATATGAAGTTACTCTTTTTTAAAAATTTTCCCACTACTGTTATGATTTTCTTCTTGTATTATGTTCCTCAACTTTAAAATATATTTAGATATGACTTTTAAATTCTATATTGCTTACATTTTATTTGCTTCTTTTTCTATGATCAGTGTATTTTAGCATTTGTAAAAACCATTAGCTATTATTTTTTAAATTTCTAATGTGACCCATCATCTATTTCTTTCTCCTTCTGTCAAGAATACCATTCCTATTGTCTTCTTTTCTGCTTCATATACACTTTTCCTTCATATTTTCTGTAAATTTATCTGTCTATACTTTATTCTAGTTATGCTTTGAACTATTTTACAGTTATTTAATTCTCTCTCCAGGAAGAACTAACATGCTTTTTATAATCATTCAGTTTTAATTTATATTATTTCTTTTTTCAATTTCAGAAGTTTTTTCTCAAATCAACTTATCATATTCCATTTTTCTTTTTCTCTGAAAATATTTTTTAACTTGGTTTTTATTTTTTTATTCAGAATAAGCATAGTTATTTTGCATTCTCTTTCTGTGATCATTTGTGTTTAATATCTGTGTCTATTGTGTCTCTGTGACCTTTCCGATGGCTCTGATCCATTTTGTCTGGTTTCTTATGTTTCTTATGTTTCTTATGCTTTTATTGTTTATTTGTAAAAATACTTGGAGAGTTCTTTGAGCCCCAGGTGGAAGGTGAATTCCTCCAGAGCAGATTTGCATTTGCTTTTATCAGATGCTACGGGGACCACCAGTTCTGGAAAACTTTAAACTACAATTATAACATGAGTATTTGCAACATGAAATTTGGATGAAAATTTGTGCTATGGTTGCTTTGTGGTTACACTCTTCAAATGTCTTTTTCCTAACTCACCTTCGCTACTCAATGTCAAGCAAGTGTTCTTGCTATGGTATAGGATTAGGGGACCCAGCTTTACCACTTCTTCACCCTTCTGAGGAAAGTCTTTTATATCCGGAGGAGCATTGTTAAACACCCTTTATTAAGTGGACTATTAGTTTTTCCTTCTTAAAGCAAGGAAGCCATGAGAAACAAAGCACAATTGTCAGGGAGGTAACCAAACATTCATAAGCAAAAGCAACTTTATAACCAATTTTACTAATCTGTGTCTCCATCATGTTAGATCATGCTTATAAAATTCTGCAGGATTTTAGAAGTATGTTTTTTGAAAAAAAAAATTTCCCAGTATTTTAATGCTTTCCTAACAGGTGCCTTCCCTGTCATATTGCAAGAAATGGAGAATGCATGTATATTTTATCGTTATTTTCTCAGGTAATTCACATTGGCCAGTACATTATGAATTCATGAGGTTTTTAGTCTTATTTTTACATGGTTATGTTACTTTAATTTGTATAACTTCTTCAAATGCTTATATCCAAGCAAATGCTTTTTTTCTGAAACTATTTGTGAATTAAAGCTGGGCCCTGAGCCTCAGTGAAATTGCATCACCTACTTTCCAGTTCATTGGACTCACCCAGGACAACTAAAAAGGAGGTGAGGATTTACAACCACCATACCAAGGAAACGAGAGAGTCTACAACTGCAAGCAAGAGAGTCCCATCCATCAGCTGTATGGGATCGAAGCTCCCTCTCACAGGTGGAGTGGACATCACCATCCCAGAATCCTCAGTATTGGGGAATGAACTATGAACTAGAGTGGACTTGCTGGTATTCTAGTATAGACTTATTGTGATTCTAGCAATGGAAGAAATTACAACATTGATGTCGAGACAGTGGACACTGGAGGCTCTAGGGACAGGGAGAGGGAAAAGCAGGTATAATAGCAGGGGCTTTTTCGGGACTTGGGAATCATCCTGAATGACATTGCAATGACAGATATAGGCCAGTTTATATCTTCCAATAACCTGCAGAAATGTGTGGGAAAGGGTGTAAACTACAATGTAAACTATGGTCCATGCTCAGTGGCAATGCCCCAGAGGTGTTTATCAATTGCGATGAATGTGCCACACTAATGAAGGATGTTTATGTGGGAGGGTGTGGGAGGTGTGGGGAGTGGGGCATATGGGAATCCCTATATTTTTTGTGTAACATTTATGTAATCTAATTATCTTTTAAAAAATAAAAAAATGCATTTTAAAAAATAAAGCATATTTAAAATTTTTTTACAGAGAGAAATCCTGATTTCTATGTTCATTATATTCAAGTATTAGTTCATGCTAGAAGACCTGTCGTATGGCCTGCTTGTCTAGTTTTCAATGTTTCTTTTTTTGACTTAATTTGTATGTGGTTGTTTATTTGTTATTTGTTTATAATTATGGCTCTTAATTTGCAAGCTATATTAAAATATAGCTCCTTTCCACTGCATAATTCCCAACTGGGGCATTCTTTTAAAATGTGTGACAGGAATACATGATTTTGCAGAAGCCATAAGAAAACCACTTAGCTTTATAAACTTACTGGCCAGGCTGGGGCAAATATATGTTGACAAGAAATTTGAGGGAAAATAGTGATAAGGCAAAAAGGGAAAATAATTTATAAATCGTGGGATTCCCTGGATATAATTTGATATAAACTTAAATAAATGTTAACATTTAAAAAAATAATTTACCAAAAAATAAGCACTGAGAAGAAAGTTATATTTGCCTGAAATGATATGTAATTATGATCTTATAGGAGTTAATTTGTAAACATTATGAATGCTTCATGCATTAATATATTGCAATTTTTCCAGCAAATGTGAAAGTGTCTGTACTTTAAATCAGAAAAAAATTGGAAAGTTGTTACGTTCTGAATGATACTCTATTACTAGAAATATAGCCCTATTTTTTTTCTTTTATTCTTTCTAGGCATGCCCTTTTTTTCCCTATTTTTATTTTTTAAATTTGTTTTTTGTTTTTATCTGGGCATGCGTTTCACCGCATTTAGTTATCCTAGACAAATAAGGAAATGATCAAAGTTTTTAAAAAGTTTAAAGAACGTGTAAAGCTTTAATAAAGCTTTATCACTTTTTATTTCACATTTAATCCCAGGGAAACATAAATGATATAGCTTTGTTTATGGTAAAGGCAAACAGCTGCGATAACTTAATTAGTTTGCCCTTCTCACTAGCAAACTAAATTAGGGCATCTCTAATTAATGTAGTAATCTTCCAGAGGGCTAAATAGACTTGTTCTGACTTATTTGAAATTGACCTGAAAGGATAGGCCAAAAACTCCACAATTGAAGGACTTAAGAGATTCAAATTTTAAATTTCAGCATCTTTTTAAAGCATTCTTAATATATATTAATGCAAATATGCACAGTTAGAAGACACTGCATTTCCTTAATAACTCTACTTTCTTCATTAATGAAGAAATTTATTCTCATTAATTTTAAGTTTTCTAATATTCTCAAATTTGCAGGGTATGTAAATATATTGAAATAAGCTAATATAGACAGAATATGTGTTTGAATTAAATCATATAAATCTATTAAATATTCAAGAACATTAAGGTAAATCCCACTTAAAATTATTTCTTAGAATTTGAAAGTATTAAAATGTATTTTAAGTATTATTTCTTAAGTAAATCCATATTTTTATATACTTTAATTAAACCTCAAATTGGAAAGGTAATAATTTAAGATCTGCCAAATCAAGTATGCATCAGAATTTCACAATGTCTAAAATCTTATTCTCTGGCTTTCATAAGATTTTTGTATTTGTTATTATTAGATAATAAACTTCATGTGTTTATAGACCATATTGAGTCTTAATGTTCTTTACTTCTAAAAAAACATTATTAAAGAGTATCAAAAAATGGCTGATGCACAAAACCAGTTTTATCAAAGTCAGTTGAATGAATAGACAAATAGATATATAGACATAATACATGTCTTTTCTAGAAGCCTTTCTAAGAATATATTCATAAATTTTATATTGATTTATGTATGTATACATAATTATGAGTGTAATTAATGCATATGCATATAAATTAATATGAATATATAATTAATGCTATTTTTGCTGGTTCCATAATAATTTCATTGATTGGTAGTAAAAGACACTTTGCCTGATCCTATACTTTTTTAGTTTTATAACAAATTTGTTTATGATATTAGAGTAGACAGAAATTTAGAACTAGAAATGACACAAAATATTTATTTTTAAAATCACATAACATGTGACTTTAAACAAAGGAATCATTAAATATAAAGAGAAAAAAAATATGTTGTTTCATTTTCTTATTAATTGGATTTGGTTATTTGGTTATTTGGTTAGTTCCTTTTTTGAAGAAGTTTTGAATCACAGAAGGGTTACAACTGTGACAGGGGAGGATCATTGATATGGAGTGTCAGTGATGGGGAATACATGGGAGGAGGTTCACCTGGGCCATACCTATAAGGCATATAAATGTGTTCAAGTGTTCATGGGGCATTGTCACAAAATGACACAAATTGAACTGAAAGAATATTGAATTCCCATCCTTTGGAGCTCTGCAAGAATCACCCAAGTACAGGAGCAGTGACTAGCGAAGGAGGATGGTCCATTGATGGGGCCTTGATATTGATGACTGTCCTTTGAACCTTTACTTTTGAAATTGAAACTTAGCCTAGTATTACAAGGTGCCTAAGAGTTACCTCCTGAGAGCCTCTTTGTTGCTCAAATGTGGCCTCTCTCTAAGCCTAACTCAGCAAAAAAATGCATTTCCTTCCACTCAGCAGGGATATGACTGCCAGGGATGAGCCTCCCTGACACCGAGGGATTACAACCAAGCACAAATTAACAATGCAACTGGAAAAAGACCTTGGCCAAAAAGTGAAAAAGGTAAAGACAAATGAATTTATATGGCTAAGAGACTTCACGGTGAGTTGGAAGGTCATTCCAGAGGTAACACTTAGGCACATCTCAGCAGGATCTCTTTGACCACCAAAGTAAATATTGCCTCAAATAGCAGGGCTCTTGAGGACTCTGGAAACATCCAGACACTTTGGTCAGGGAAGACAGCTCAGGAGTTTGGTGCCCTGCCAGGAAGTCCTACTTTGGAAGTTATGCTCCCCAGTGTGACAGAGTTGGACTCATTTGTGGTTTCCCTATATATGGCTCTTCTGCACCTTATATTTGAACCTATAGTTAGCACTAGAGTTGATAAGTGTATGTCTAAGAGATTTAAATCTTTGGGCTGTCCATGTGCCAGCTGGGCCCTGAGTCTCCACAGAGTTGCAACACCTATTCCCCAGTTCATTGGACTCACCCAGGACAACAAACAAGGAGATGATGATGAGCAATAACTATCCCAAGGAACAGAGAGAGTTTGCAACTGCAAGCAAGATAGCTCCATCCATCTGCCCCATGGGGTCTAAGCTCCCTCTAAATTACAGGTGGAGTGGACATCGCCATTCCAGAATCCTCAGGATTGGGGAATGAATGAAGGAGTAGAGTACACTAGTATTCTAGTGTAGACTTATTGTGACTCTAGCAATGGAAGAAGTTTTATCATTGATGTGGTGGTAGTGGTCACTGGAGGTTCTGAGAGAAGGAAAGGGAAAAACAGGTGTAATATGGGTGCATTTTTGGGACTTAGGAATTGTCCTGAATGACATTGCAATGACAGATACAGGCCATATATATCTTGTCATAACTTACAAAATTGTGTGGGAAAGAGTGCAAACTACAGTGTAAATTATAATCCACGCTTAGTGGCAATGCTCCAAAAGGTGTTCATCAATTGTAACAAATGTACCACACTAATGAAGAATGTTAATGTGGGAAAATGTGGGAAAGGTAGGGATCAGGGCACGTGGGAATCTCCTATAATTTTTATGTGACATTTATGTAATCATTTTTTAAATTGATACAATTGATACAATTATGTATCATTTTTTTTTAAATAAAAAAAGTATGTTAAAAAATAGGGTGGTTTGGGGGAAAAATACACCACATGAAAGATATGGACTATAGTTAGTAGTAATAATTTGATGATGCTGTTACACAAGTTTGTGATTTGTATAACAACAATGCAAGGTGTTGGTGGAGGGATGATGTATGGAGCCCCTATATGATGTTATGTATGTTGATTTTGTAAGCGCACTACTTTTATTATACAATTATTGTTTATGTATGTTCATGTATGAATTATATACTTCAATAAAAATATATTAAAAAAAGAAAAAAATACAAAAAAATGATAAGCCTAAATGAAACATATCTATTATCAATACATGTAAATGTGCCAAACTGGAAAAACAAAACTACAAATTTTGTATCAGAATTTCAAGAGTCTGTATAATCAAAGATACCAAGAACCCTTGAAGGCTCAGAATAGGTTTTGGCTTTATAGTCTTGGTCACCTATATCTATATGATAAAGAGTACATTATTTAGCTTTAGTGGTTTATAAAATTAAATACCATGCTGAATGTAATCATTTCTTCACTTAACATTTCTAAGTTTCATCCATATTTGTGTGGCTTTATTTCATATTTGTAACAAATCTTATATATCTATATTCCTATTAATATGCATTTAGATAGATGGTTTCCAGGTTTTAGCTCTGATTTTCTTGGCCATAGATCCTGTGCATTTACATGAGTTTCTATTGAATATTGGAAAGAAAGTGTTCATTGGTTCTATAGCCTTTTGTCTAGCCTCAGATACATCCAAAGATTTGATCATTGGTTGGGTCCTCCTTGCCACATTAATTCAAGAAATTCAAGATAAATGAGAATCCAGAAGAAATTTCTATGTACTGGCCCACATAACTTTAGTTTGATAACCGTGTAACAGGACCAGTATTGATATGATGCAGCTGGACAAGAGAATGGAAACTAGTTGTATAACCTTGAGGGGAATATGAAACTATCCAGGTAAAGCTGAACAGACTCCGGGGATGATGATTTTCTCCACCTGTTTGGGTCAATGACCATTGAACCCATTCTCTGGAAACCACGTGCATCTCCATTGTGGAGTGACTAGGTAATCATAAGCTGTGCCCAGGAGCCTGAAGCTCTCCCCAATGCTTCTGCTGTGCACTATGTGGTTTCCTTACTGAAATATTTCCCAAAGCAAGTAAACATGGTGATTTGTGATTTTTGTCTGCTGAGTTTGTTGTTAATTCAAACCCCAAAACATTACTGATATGGAACAGAATGCGTGTTGCAAACACATTGCTAGGTATGTAATTTATAAGTAAGAAGGTTTACTAAAATGGTTTCAAAAATGGTTTTACAAGTTTGTGCTTCTAGCATTGCCTAAAAACCTTGCTTGATTCACTTTCTTTATAATACATGATATTGTCAAATTGCTCAATATTTGACAAAGGAATTGGTTTTAAATAGTATCTCATTGGATCTTGATTTGCATTTCCCAGATTAGTAATAAAATTCACTATGTTTTTCCTAGTTTTTGAAATTCATCTTCATGGTCTTTCCTTGTATTCTATGGGTTGACTATGTCTTCCTTGTTGGTTTGTAGGTGTTCTTTATATATTACTAATATTGTGCAAAAAGTTGAATTATTTTGAATTTTTATAAAGTCAAATTTGCACAATATAAAAATAGTTTTATCATAATGCTTCATATCATAATGATATTTCTTAAATTATTTAAGTTTTCTTTTGTTTCACATTAAATATCAAAAAACGTTAAAATATATTTTGTGTTAATTGTGATTTATGGTTTTAATTGCATTTTTTCATATATATATATATATATTAATTTCAGATTTTATTCACTCAAGAATACCTTCTTCTTCAATTGCTCTGTCAAGTTACCTCTGCAATCACTATTTTCCATATATGCTTATGTTTTCTCAGGATTCTCTATTCTGTTTACCGTTAAATTCTGTTACTGGCAATTACTATACAAGTACCAAACTGCCTTGATTACTATCTTTAAAATATTAAAACTTATATCTGATATGATAATCCCTTCTATTTTATTCTTTTTTAGAAGAGCTCTGAATATTTTTGCCCTTTATTCTTCTACATAAATTTTTAGCAACAATTTGTCAATTTCAACAGGAATCTTATCCAATTGAGGTACTGATAGATTGAGTTTTCTAAGTAGATACCCATGTAATCACAATTAATTATTTTCATTTCTAATACTAATGCATTTTTCATTTAGTGGTTAGAATATCCATTTTACACGTGTGCTGTGCCAAAGTTAAAACAGTTGCATGTATCCCATCTCTCCTCAGAGGAGCTTGTCACTGTCAGGAACTTAGAAGGGTCTGAGATTTTACTTCACTTAGAAGCTAACTAGTTACCCTGCTAGAGTTTCATAAATGCTGGCAGAAAGATACCAGAGCCATAGGTCAGATACAAAGGACTCTATTACTCATGGCACAGCAGGCAGCATGAGCTGCAAGTTTGCATTGGTTCACTTGCGCTCCAAGTTCTATGGGAGTGATTCATAATGGACCAGGTGAATGCTCTGCCCAGAGCAGGTTTGTGTTAACAGCTGATGAAACCCCAGACTTATAATTAGGCTTCTGATAAACCTGCCCATACTCCCCTATTGGAGAGAGTCATTATCTTGATTACTCTGTAAAATAAGCAAACCATTTCCTGTGAAGGGATAGAGAGGTCTTTATCTTTACTATCTAAGAAAATTGACTGTTAATGCTTAAACCTGAAGACTCATGAGAGATAAATGGAGAAGTGACTCCCAACCAACACCCTTTGGCATTCTATTCACCTCTTTGCCTTATAAATTGAACTTTCTGTTGAACTCAAGAAAAAGTTATGATTTTGCAGAAAATATGTTTTTTTTTCTCATTCTTAGATGGGAGCTATACTTCTTGAAGCTTTCTACATTCTAGGCAGATGTTTTAATAACAGAGCATTATTGACAGACTTTAAGCTTATTAGTTCTCAGAGATATGCAAACATATATTCCTACAATCGGCAATTCCACCTAAGATTCTTTTCTTAAAAATTTTGGTCTCCAAACACATACAATGATTTTTTGCTTAGACTATTGCAAAAACATTTTAATTGGTCTCTGCCACTATTTTTGTACTTCTAATTGTCTGTTCTAGTGTTCCGCTGCTTGACAGACTATTTCATATTATATATCAGATTATACATATATCTACTGATTTAAAAATTAATGTTTTCCATTACAAAAAATAATTTCAAAAATTCTTACTGTTTCCTAATGACCGTATATGATTTCTCTCCTACTCTCAACAGAGAAAGTGAGAGAGAACAAAGAAGAAGAAAAGAGGGAAAGTGGAGTAGGTAGGAGCAGAGAGTACTAAGATTTCTTTCTTTATGAATTTTTCAGATATTTTACTACAAACATTGCATTTATAAACAGAAAGAGGATACCAGTTACAAACTAATTCAGCTGTCATGGGAATATGACAGAGAAAACTGAGTGGATAAAAACAGAAGTTTGTCCTAGACATTCTTATTTTTAATTCATACGTAAGTATTTTTAAAAGATAAAATGAAACTATGTCCTGTTTCTATAAGAAGCCAAATAATGAGCATCTTCTTTGCCACACAGGGATGATGATATGGTCCTTCTCTTATAATAAAGAGTGACATCCAGAAACAAGGAAGCATGTTGGCCAATTATGGTGAAAATGAACAGCTCAATAATAATTCTTTCAAAATCAGAATTGTTGATACTGGCAGAGACTGTTGTGCATCCAGATGGATAATACCAAATCAATCTATCCATCAGATAAATTCTTTTCACAATCTGAGATAACATTCTGAGGTTTTTATGCTGAAAAAAAAAAACACCACCAAAATATAGTTTGACTGAAAAATAAATAATATTTAAAACCCAGTCTTTATTTTGAGGGTGTATGCTTTTGTGAGTGTTTTGTTTGTGTTTTTCTTTGGTATTTCCTGATCAATAGGACCTTCTGGCCATTTCATTGGAATATGATTTTCATCATTTATAGGCTGGATTCTAAGATTTGAATTTAGAACTGGTGGGAGCATTTTAGAAGCAAAATTGAACATTCCCCACCTGGCTTCATTTAGTATGGGCTGCACTACTCTGCACATTTGAGGTGATATATATTTATATTTATATTTTCAAGTGTGTCTTCATATAATTCATCTTGACTGCCTCATTCATCTCTCTATCCCTTATCCATAATGTATTACTTTACTTTTATTTCTCTGTCTTTAATAATGTCATTGTATCTCCCTATATAATTGAAATTCACTAAAAGTCTTGTTGGCTGTAACTTGGCACTTATCAGAGACCATGTCCTCTAATAATCACAAGAATGAAGGGTACAGATAGGAAAAGCAACAGTTGAAATGAGTATGTAAAAACACATGGGGAATTTTCTTTGAGTAATGAGACTACGTTTGTCTATAACATGCAGTAGATACTTGGTGAGTTAAACAGAACAGTTAAAAGGAACATTTTCAGAGCACCTGAATAAACATTTTCAGAGCATTGTGGGTATACTGATAGAAATATTGACACATTTTATTGAACAGATCAGCAAAACTCAAAATGATTTCATTGAGTTTTTGCCCCCAGTATCTAAGTCAATTGTATGGGAACATGTACAACTAGAGTGGAAGCTTTTTCAAATTATGGGTTGATTTTAATGCATCTTCTTTTCCATCCTACCATGTAGCATATTGACCAAGAATCATTAAACCAGTTTTCTAAGAATTGTCTTTATTAACACTAATAATGAAAATAAATGAATGAATTTTATTGAGCTCCACAATGTGCCAGACCCATCTTTGCATGCTTTAATTAATTTAAATTTATAACAACTTTATTAGGTAGGTACTATTGTTAATCTTATCATACTGAGGATGTTATATAACATGCTGAAGTCGCATAGTTAACAAAATCTCAGTAAAATGCATGCTTGCACATTAAAATGTTTTAAAAAAGTAATCTTTGTAAAGTGAATTTCCAAAAGAGAGTTAGAGGCATTTTTGAACAATACTGAATTGACTAGGCAAAAAAAATGGGAAAGGATGAACTATCATTATCTCTCATTAAACTAGGTCTATGGGACCTTGGCCAAAGTCAGCATAATGAGGTAGTAATAAAGAAAAGTTTTTCTGACTTTTTTTTCCTGCTGTGCTTCATTCTGAAAGTTTGATATTATCTTTTCTGTAGACTCTTGTTTGTTATCAGTTAGATTTTTTTTCCAAAACCAACGCAAGTAATTCTTTTATGTTGTTTTCACTTGTATAATAAAGTATACTTTTACTTATCCTAAATGAATAGGTGATCCATCATATATATTGATTATTTCAGTATATAAGGGAACACAGAAAATAGTGAGGCTTCTAAAGAAGGGTAGCAATGTTAAGAATGAGATTCCAACAGTTAATGTTCAGTCAGAAAATCTTTACTATCTTGAAAAGATTAAGAATTATTGTGTATTTTTGAATAAAATCAATTTTTCAAAATCAAGATACTGTTTTAACATTATTTCATACACAGTTTATCAAAATATTTTATACAGTTGCTGAATTTACATATTAATACCTGAGTTGTTTAATTTGCAATGGCAGAAAATCAAAACAAGTTTTTTGGATTTGTTTCTTTTTTTCCCAAATAAATATAAGCTGCTTTTGAGTCAAGACTGTTCGTATATAACCAAAGAAAACATTATCTATTCTTAGCTATTTTATCACAGGCATTTTTTGTAGTGTATCATGAATCACTATTCAATTAAACTTTCCCCAAATCACATTTATCCAGGAGCTATAGCCTAACAAATTGAAAAGCCCATAGGACCTGTAAATAATTACTGAGATACTAAATCCTATTTATCATGAATCCATTGGATTTTTGGCTTTTGGCAAGTTATTTACCATGTTGGGTCTTGCTTCCTTCACATATACAATCCAGAAATTAAATTTTAAGTGTTAAATATAATATTTGATTTTTAATCCCACAAATTTTTCCTATTTTCCCAAAACTTATTAGTCACTACTACATACCATACACATCTTCCCATAGATAGCTCACAGTTTTATAAATCAGTGAGAGTGGAAATCACTGATATCAGTAAGAAACCTTAAGACGTCTCTGTGCAGTCATTATATTCTCAATTAGTATTCAGCATATCACGACATTGTTTGGTCGTAGGGTGCAGATTTGTTTATCAGTCGTCTGGCCACAATGACTATAAATTTAGTTTAGTTTGTTTGTTTTTTCCCCCGAACATTAAAAAACTATTCAATTAACCAGTACTTACTCTAACCCTTCTAGTTAAATATTGACATTCACTGGGTTTGTTTGAATTAAAATTGTTATTGTTTACTTTTACCCTTATACTTGATGTAAGACCATTTTCAGCTTTATAATTGCAATACAAATTATCATTTAGCAGTTAATTTGTTAGAATCCTACTAAATTTAGAAAGTGTTTGGACAGCGTTTAACAAACATAGGCATCAGTTGTAGTTACACAGACTTTCAATTTTATCCTTGTTATTTATTTATTGATACATACAGATATACAAATATTATTAGGTGTGGTTTGGTAGCCAAAATGCTTCCTCACAAATTTTCTGATGTACTGTTCACCCCAAGTTTCATGCAGTTTTGAATCTATTCTGTTGGTCTTCATCTCTTTTTAATGGTTTATATGTATTTAAATATTATAACTATAAAATCAAAAATGTATTACGTGAAATCACTGCAAATTAAGGTCTGATGTATCTCAAGTAAGTGAAAAGTAGAAGTCAAAAGTAAATTAAATTAAATGACTATTTTTATCTTCCTTTCAAATCTGCTAGCCAAGTAAAAAAATAAAACATGCAAATATAAATTAATTAACATTGATCTTCCTGCTTTTTTTTTCCGACAACACTTTATTCCTTGTAATTTTTCTTTAAAATTGCCAGGTAAGCTCCCCACTCAAGGCATTTTACAATTGGTCTTCACTTTGGAAGGCAATTCCTCACATTTTACTCCCTTAATCCCAAATTCTGAGTAAGTGTCAGCTTCTCTATGAGTATTTCCTCCACTCTAGATAACATTCTATTGACACTCCAACACTCCCTATCTTTTTTCTTACCTTGTATTTCATCGCAGCAATTATCACCTTCTAATATACTAAACATCGGGTATTGTGCATATATAAGCCTTGCGTTTTATTATTGACAATATTTATCTTACTTTGGAAGTTGGAAAATGCAAGCAAATATCAAATCAAATTAAGCATTTTTATTATCGATTTAGAGAGCATAATCTTTCCTATGGCATAAATTTTCTCCTTGAACATTCAGTCATCCATCCACTGATTGCAGTCATTTGCATCAATTTGACAATGTTGGAAAACCCTTTCTAAGGCTTTCTCGATTGGAGGATATGATAGTATTAATTGGAAACCAAAGCAATCATGAAAACAAATAGTTTTAGATGTTTACAGGCCAAGTATGATTTACTATTTTTAACAGAGAAATATAACAATTGAATAAATAATTGGGTCTATTTCAGTCCTTAAGACAGAATTTTTGAGAATTTTTCTGGTAATTAATTAAAAATGCCTGAAAACATGTATAAATTTTTCCGAAAATAAGGAAGACCCATAATAGTTTTTCATATCAATAATTATCTCAGTATTTAACTTCTGATCATGGAAGAAAATGGTCTGTGATAAAAACATGAATATTTTCAGTTGGAAAAACTAGGCTCAAATCACTCCTTTTGCCCATCAAAGAAACTTTCCAATTTAATTAAAAGTCTGGTTATACCTTGGGTATTTTGAATGGCTTTAAATAATGGAGTGGGGAAATAGATACATTGCTTTCAGTGGAATATCTAAATAAAAATGATTATAGCTGTGTTTTTCATAGTTATATAGCACTGATTATAATTACCTTGCATACTTAAGCCATTATTAAACAATGTTTTAAAAGACTTCTGAAATTTTCAACAGGCTACTTTAAATTAGCCTGTAAAATTTTATACCCCAAAGAATCAGTCTGTAAAATTTTATACCCCAAAGAATAAATGAAATTAATTACACATTTAAAATAATAATAAATTGTAAGTTGTGAAGTAGTATTTACTATATACCTATGTATAATTTGTATTTTATTTATATATCTACTATATGTATAAGTGTAAATCATTAAGTTCTCTTGCATTACAGACAAACCATAGGATTTCAAAAATGAGACAACTTTTAAAAATTGTTGTTATACAATTATGTTGATGAATTCCAATCAGCTCTAAGGTTTGTTAAAAATTGGCATGCTTTTCCATTGAGTTTAAATGGAGATCATTATTCTGCTATCATTAAACCATAATTAAATTATAATTATAAATTATAATTGAAGGCATTAAAAGAGGTCAATTTTAATTTTTTACTACTTTGTCTCAAGTTATTTCTCTTTATAACCGAATTTGCAATCTCAATTACTTTTAATTTTCCATCAAATGGAAAAACAAAGAGGTGAATTCAAATGATGAGACATGCTGCTTTGAAGAAGTGTCACATGAATTAATTTGGAGCTTAACTAATTACATTCTTCTCCACTATGATCTTGTTTTGCATTTTAAAGTTAAACATTGAAGCATGTTAGTGATAGTAATAATGTGGATTCTTAAAAATATATTGAGAACCACTAAAAATTCCCATGCCATCCTAGATTCATACACTCATTTATTTTCTTTTTGTATGCATTTGTGTATGTGTGTGTATATGTGTGTGTGACACCTGGCATTCTTCTGTACACTTAAATAACAGGTAGAATCCATGATTTCAAGGAACTAACATATAAGTGGTTGAAAAAGAAAAATATTCTCAATTATCCTCCAGATGTTTAAGTTCTACAATAGAAGAAATATCAAAATACTATGGGGAAAATATAAAAAGGGACACAGAAACGAGACTTTTGGGCTTGGGGCTTGTGGAAAACGTTTATGGAAACCATGCTGCCTGGGATGTATCTGAAAGATGCTGAAATATAATCATATAAGTAAGTGAAGGAAAGCTGGAGAAGCATATGCCATCTTAAGTGAGGGAAATGGGTTATTCACTTACAAGCTATGCTTTCACTATGGACTGGTAGAAGATAAGTCTGAAGAGCTAAGTAAAGCTAAAATCGTGAACTATCAATATAGTAATAAAATGTATATAATGATAATGTCAGCTGGTTAATACTGGCAAATCATTTTGCACTTTAGGGAGCTGATGAAAAATTGGAACAGGTTTTCCTGGAAAAGAAACGGGGGGAGTGATATTATATTAATGAGGATATCTTTATATTTTTCAAACCATATACCCAATCCCCGAAAATGCTTAAACCTCTTCACTCCATACTCTTTACCCTACCCTAGGATGTCAATCCTGAGAAGAGCATAAAGGATAAAAAAATATAATCTGTATGCTCTTGATTCAACCTAAACAGTCACAGTTAACATTAAGTCTATGTAGACCTGGTTTGGAGTAGTCCAATTGATAGGATATTAAAAGATCCATTCTTTCTTGCAATAGAGATGAGCCCTGTGCTCATACAGACCACAATCTAAGAACTATTCTTTCTGCCTAGCTTTCCATGTCAGACTTCAACAGTTTGTTTCCCAATCTCACAGGGACTTTGATATATGTATATGAATATACTCACTCATTTTAAAAACAACTATTTTTTACCTAAAATATGTCAAGCTGCATGGTAGTTGTAAGGATACAAATA
Source organism: Cabassous unicinctus (assembly GCA_029593785.1). Taxonomy (NCBI): domain Eukaryota; kingdom Metazoa; phylum Chordata; class Mammalia; order Cingulata; family Chlamyphoridae; genus Cabassous; species Cabassous unicinctus. Next base: position 27,088 of record JAQZBX010025499.1, read on the forward strand.
TGTGCTGTTCATTGGTAGATTCTAAAAATGCTACTCATGTCCAAATAACTCACAAATGTCCCAACTCCTTTCGAATAGAATATAACATGCATAGGCTAATTGTTTGGATATAGTACTAAAAATTACTTGAAATCTGAACTGTGTTACTCCTTCAAAACACACTTTTACAGACACATTGTTTGTATCAGAACAGATAGCTAGGAAATATTTTCCTCTCCTTTTGAGCTGGATCTTATCTGCTTTCAGTCTGGCCCCTCTCCCTTTCTGGCTCAAAATAGTTCCAGAAATATTTTGGAAAGAACTGAAATTCTGATATAATCCAATTGATTAAATCTATCACTTTTATTATAATTATGAATAAAATTGCCTGCCTTTTCATAATTCATAGCTCATATTCATATTCATAATTCATATCAGTGAGATTCTGAAATATTTGTCCTTTAGTGACTGGCTTACTTCATTCAACATAAAGTCTTCAAGATTCATCCATGTTGTTGCATGTGCCAGTATTCCATTCCTTCTTTCAGCTTAGTAATATTCCATCACATGTATATACCACATTTAGTTTATCCACTCATCCTTTGATGAACATTTAGGTTTTATTCACCTTTTAGGTAATGGTGAATAATGCTGTGATGATCACTGGTTTGCATATATCTGTTCATATCCCTGTTCTCAATTCTTCTAGGTATATTTCTATTATTGGAAGTGCCAGATCATATGGCAATTCTCAAGTTAAGTTCCTGAGGAACCACCAAACCATCCTCCACAGTGGCTGCACCATTCTACATCCCCATCAGTGGTGAATAAGTGTTCCTATTCCTTTACATCCTCTCCAACACTTGTAGTTCTCTCTCTCTCTCTTTTTTTAATAGTAGCCAGTCTAATAGGTGAAAGATGATAGCTCATTGTCATTTTGATTTTCATTTCCTTAATAGCTCTTGATGGTGTCATATTTTTATGCGCTTTTTAGCCACTTGTATTTCCTCTTTGGAGAAGTGTCTATTTAAATCCTTTGCCCATTTTTAAAATGGGTTGTTTGTCTTTTTTTTATTTTATTATTATTATTTTTGAGATGTAAGATTTCTTTATATGTGCCAGATATTAGACCCTTTTCAAATAAGTGGTTCCCAAATATTTTCTCCCATTGAGTAGGCTGCTTTTTTACTTTCTTGACAAACTCCTTTAAAGCACAAAAGTTTTTAAATTTGAGGAGGTCTCATTTATCTGTTTTTTCTTTTATTGCTTGTGCTTTTAGTGTAAAGTTTATGAATCCATTTGCTACCACAAGATCTTATAGATGCTTCTCTACATTACCTTCTAGGAGCTTTATGGTCTTGACTTTTATACTTAGGTATTTGGTCCATCTTGAGTTAATTTTTTTATGGGCCATGAGATGGTGACCCTCTTTCATTCTTTTGGATATTGATATCCAATTCTCCAAGCACCATGTGCTGAAGAGACTATCCTTGCCCAGTTGACAGAGCTTGGTGGCTGTATATGCATGGGTCTATAGTTGAACTGTCAGTTCGGTTCCATTCATTAGTATGTCTATCCTTGTACCAAGACCATGCAGTTTTGACCACTATAGCTTTGAATTATGCTTTAAAGTCAGGTAGTAGGTTTTCTCCAATTTTAGTTTTTTGGTTTTTTTTTGAAGAAGTTTTTGGGTATTTGAGTCCACTTAATCTTCCAATTGAATTTGATAATTGGCTTTTCCAGTTCAGTAAAAAAAAAAAATGCTGTTGGAAATTCTATTGGGATTTCTTTGAATCTGTAAATCAGTTTGGGTAGTTTAGACATCTCAATGATATTTAGTCTTCTAATCCATGAACATGGAATATTCTTCCATTTTTTTTAGCTATTCTTTGATTTCTTTTAACAATGTTGTGTAGTTTTCAGAGTACAAGTCCTTTACATTCTTAGTTAAGTTTATTCCTAGATATTTGATTCTTTTAACTGCTATTATAAATGAAATTTTTTTCTTGATTTCCTCCTCAGATTGCTCACTATTAGTATACAGAAAGGCTACTGATTTTTGCATGTTGATCTTAAATCCCACCACTTTACTGAAATTGTTTATCAACTCTAGAAGTTTTGTTGTAGATTTTTTGGGATTGTCTACATATAGGATCATGTCATCTGCAAATAGCAAAAGTTTTACTTCTTCCTTTCCTATTTTGATGTTTTTTATTTCTTTTCTTGCCTAAGTGCTTGAGCAAGTAACTCTAATGCAATGTTAAATCAGAGTGGTGACAGTGGGCATCCTTGGTTTATTAAAGATCTTAGAGGGAAAACTTTAGCCTTTTACCATTTAGTCTTTCATTGCAATGTGACCTGTGGAATTTTCATATATGCCCTTTATCATGTTGAGGAAGTTTCCTTCTAATCCTATCCTTTGTAGTGTTTTTTTTTTTTTTT
>JAQZBX010025500.1:0-20056 GCA_029593785.1 Cabassous unicinctus
GACTAAGGCCACGCCTCAGCGGGTCCGGTGCTGCTCGCGGTCCCCCGAGGTCCTATCTCCCCCATACTTCGGGTTGGCGACTGCAGCTGCGGTGCCTGCTTCTGTTGACCCTTACGTCGCTCCTCTGAGGCTTGGCTTCCTAGGCTGTAAAGCGGGGGTCGTGAAACTTCGCCTTTACGTAATTCCCAGCCCCCAAAACCCGCGTCTGTAAAAGCCTTCCCCGAGAGGCGCTCCGCATCAGGTAAGAATTCAGCTGTTCCTTTTCCGGAACAGAAGAGGGCGTCCGCTTCTAAAAAAATAAAACGCAAAGTTTGAGTGCTGCATCTGACTGGTGGCGCTGGATAGTGCGACTGTGAGTAAAATTTTCGTGCTTTTCTGTATTTTATGTCTTTTCTGTATCGTGTGGATTTAAAATAAATGTGAAACAAAATAGTTACCTTTTTCAACTTTCTGTTGCGCATTTTTTCTCGCCTTCCCCGTAATGTAATTGGCGAGGTTTGCTTGTCTGTCTCCTTGTCACCCTTTCTGGCGTCGCTCATTTCCATCAGCAAGCATTGGGCCTGGCATACTGTACATTCCGTAATTGTGAGTTGAGTTAATTACCAGTCCAGACCTTACAGAGCTTTAGTGAAACTACCCTTTGACCATTTCCTCCATTCCCAGAGATAAGGCTTCCACATCCCTGTATCTACTGACATACTCAGTCTTCTGAGCTGATCCACACAGCAGCCCGTGGGACATCTAGTTGGAAGACCCGAAGGCACCTCCAATTGGACATGTATGAAATTCTAATTATCTTTATTATAATCTACTTCTCCTCCTGGACTCTTTCTCTTTCTGTGCGTGGTGCCTCTGTCCATCCATGAGTCAGAAACTCCGGTCCTCACCCTAACTCTGCCTCCCTGTCCAAATCTAATCCATCATCAAGTCTAATCAGTTCTATTTACTGTATAACCTTCAGGTCCACCCCCTTTTCTTCATTCTCACTGCCTCTGTCCTGTTTCAGATCCTCTTGTCCCTAGCCTTGAGAAGTCTCCCCACCTCCAATCAACCCTTCTCAAATTTCTTTTCCATGTCACCCTCATCATGAATCTTGTGAAATGCAAAACTGATCATAGCATTCCCAGCAGAAAGTTCTATAACGAGTCCCCTTACTTGCATAAGAAAATCCCAAGTCCTAAACATGCCAAAAAGATTTTTTAATGATCTGGCTCAAACTTAGCTCTTCAGCCACAATTCTTGTCCTTTGCACTCATTATACATCTATCTGCCAGTCTTTATCAAATTGTTTGCCTTTTCCAAACAGATGGTGTTGTCGGGGTTAAATGAGTTAAATATAAAACATTTGGAACAGTGCCTGGCTCATAGTAAGTGTTACAGAAGCTTTTACTGTATTTTTAATGTTTACATGTCTGTTAGCCCCATTACGTGGAAGCCCCTTGAGGGAAGGGCTTGTTTTTTCTTTGTGGGTTTTATACCACCGGTACCCAATGCAGCACCTTGTTTAGGGCAGAAGGCATGAAGGAGAATAAAGGTTCTTCACAGTCAAGAAGCCCTGGGCTTCTGATGCAGAGAATCCACCTCCTTCCTCCCTAGTGACCAGCTTCATATACCGAGTCTCCGAAGAACAAAAACAGCTGACCAAGATTCAGAGACAATGATTGCCTGTTCACTGTACATTCGCACCAAATAAGAGGGCAACTTAAGTGAATTTTCTTAAAATTAAGACTAAGAATACCTCTTGATTAAAAAAAAAAGTATCCTGTTAATATAAGGAATAAAGGAAATAATTACATAATTAAATGTAAATAGCAGAAAATAGGTTTCTGTAGTTTTCCAAGGCACATCCCATCTTGTATTCTTCCCACCAGTGCTCCAAAACACAATTCTCCACTGCTTCCCCAAACTTCTGGACTCCTATCACCCTCCAATTTAGTTCATCTTCCATTCAAAAAATATTTATTGAGCACCTAGCACATGCCACGGTCTGTGGCTGGTCATGAGTAAGGGAGATAAGGTTCCTGCCCTCATGGAACTTGCATTCTAGTGGAGGAGAACTAGAGGCCTTAAATCATAACAGATTAACCCTGGAAAAGCAGGGATTATAATGCCTACCCTCAGAGAAACGGAGGAGATGATCCACATACAGCACCTAGTCTGAACTTAATATATAGTAGGAGCGCAACATAGTTTCTTCTCTTCCAGCTGTTTGGAGTATACCATTACCTTCCAGTTCTTTTCTTTTTGAGGTTTTCAAGCATTTTTAAGCTCTAATAAATACAGAGGAACAGAGTAGAATGAACAGCTATGAGAAAAGTTACAAAGTTGTTAGCCACAAGCTCTCACAAAGCAATTTTTCTCCCAGGTGTTCAAGGAAAAGAGACTTGCATTGCTAGTCAGTCCTTTTAGAAGCTATTTAACAAAATGTACCAAGAGCCTTAACCATGTTCATTCCCCTTTACCCAAAAATTCTAACTTTAGGGGCTTATTTTAAGGAAATTATCGAAGGTGAGCACAAAGATTTATGTGCTTGTACAAGGATGTTTATAATAGTATTTGTAATAGCAAAAAATTAGGAAAAGTTACATTTCCAAAAATAGAGGACTAATGAAATAAATCATGTCACATCTGTGAGACAGAATTTTAATACCAATGTTAAACAATGAGTGCTATGTAGAACACAAAATAAAATACGGTGGTGTGATAAAGAGATTGGGGGTCAGGAAAATGAATCAGATTGGATGGTCAGGGAAGGCATACCTGAGGAGGTGACATTTGAGCTGAGACCTGAATAACAGAGGCACCTGACCATGCAACCTGGGGGAAGAGTGTACCAGGCAGAAGGAACAGCAGGGACAAAGTCTTAAAACAGGTAGCAAGTGGGGGAGTTTGAGAAGGGGAAGGACCACAGGTCTGAAGTAGAGGGATCCGTGGGGCCTGATGGAGATGAGGTCGGAGAGTCCTGCAGGGGCCAGGGAGGTGAGGAGCCAGGGAGATCAGGGTAGGACTGGACTACCCCAAGGGTGATGGAAAGGACTGGAATATTTTAAGCAGGAGAGAACCAGGATTTGATTTATCATTTTAAAAGTTCACTGGCTGTGTGGCAATTGGATTATTCAGGAACAAGAGAAGAAACCCTCAGGAGGCTATGGCAATTCTGTAAGGAGAGACTCTCAAGGCAGTGGAAATTGAGTGACAGATTCAGACATATTTTGGAGGTAGAGCTTGATAAGACTTGCTGATAGATTGAATATTGGAAGGGAGGGATCAAGGGTGACTTGTAGGTTTTTAGCTTGAGCAACAGGTCGTTGTAGTAACACTGAGATGGGAAAATCTAGGGGAAGAACAATTTGGGGGTGGAATTAAGAGCTCCATGGGGCCACATTCAGTTTGAGATTGTTTATAGGCTGTGGAGCCAGTCTACCTGAATTCCAGTCCTATTCTAGATTTCTGTATGTTACCTCACCCCTTTGCCTCAGTTTCTTCATCTGTAAAGTGGGTGTAATTCAGCCTGCCTGATCAAGTTGTTGTAACGATTAAATGAGTTAGTAAATATAAACTGTGCAGTGCCTGCATTCTTACTCAGTCCACAAGTATTTATTGAGCATTTCTAGGTATCCAGTTCTGAGAATACAACAGAGAAGAAAGCAGACAAAATCACTGCTCTCGTGGAGTTTGTATTCTAGATGGGGGAGGGGAGACACAATAAATAAAGGCATAGTTAAAGTATGTAGTATTTTAGAAGGAGGTAAGTGCTCTGGAGAGAAATAAAGCAGGAAAAGCAGTAGTGAGGAGGGGAGTGGGTTGCAATTTAAAATAGGATGATCAGAAAATGCCTCATTAACGTAATGATATTTGAAGGAACACTACCAAGGAGGGGAGGAAGCCAGGCATGGGGAAGAGGTGCCATGCCAGGTGTGGGTGGGAACGGGATCAGGGGACAGCCAGTACAAAAGCCCTGAGGTGGGAGGGGGCCAGGTGAGGAGAGGGGCCAGCCTTGCAGAGCCCAGAGGCCCTGGGGGCCCTGGGGAGGATGAAGGCTTTTATTCTGCAGGAGCTGAGGAGCCACCAGGGTGTTGAGTGGATGTGATACTATGGGGTGAATTGTGTTCCCCAAAAAAAGACATAGTCAACTCCTAACTCCCAGTCCCACAACTGTGACCTTATTTGGAAATAAGGGTTTTGTTTTGTTTTTTAAGTAAGGTATGGGATTGAACTTAACCAGTAGCTACACCTACTCCCCAGAAATAGGGTCTTTGAAGATGTGATTTGTTAAGAGGCTACACTGACTGAGGGTGGGCCCTGAGGCAATACGACTGGTGTCCTTATAAGAAGGGGAGAAGAGACACGGACACACACCATGTGGCAACTGAGGCAGAGATTTGGAGTTTTGCTGCCACAAGCCAAGGAACACCAAGGATTGCCAGCAAACCATCAGCAGCTAGGGAGAGCTAAGAAAGAAAACATGGCCCTGCGGACACCTCGATTCTAGACTTCTGGCCTCCAGAACCAAAAGGCAATCAGGTTCTATTGCTTTGAGCCACCCCAGTTTGTGGTATTTTGTTATCGCTGTCCCAGGAAACTAAGACAAATGGTGTGATCTGACATTTCAAAACGCCACTCTGGCTGCTAAGTTGAGAAGAGACTGGGAAGGAGGAAGGCTAATAGAAGGCTGAAGCTTTCATCCAAGTGAGAGGATGGTGGCTGGGAGTAGGATGGGGCAGCACAAGTAGAGAGAATGTGATAAGACAAAGGATTAAATATATGGAATGTCATGTTGTGATGTGTGCTATGGAGAAAAATAGAGCACAGAAGAGGGCTAGAGAGTGTGGAAGTGTTGCAGTTTAAAACTAGATGGGACAGTGATACTTAAGGAAAGACTTAAAGGAGATGGGGAGCAAGCTATAGAGACTCCTGGGGGAAGAACTTCTGCAGAGGACCCAGCCCAGCAGAAGCCGTGAAGCAGGAGCCTGCCTGGTGCTGTCCCGGAAAAGCAAGGGCTGATGGCTCTGGCTGCTGTGTGAAGTGTAGACTCAGAAAGGACAAGGGTGGAAGCCACTGCAATAAAGCCAGGTGAGATATGATGGCAGCTGTGGCACAGTGGGAACAGTCAAGGCTGTGAGTAGTGGTCAGATTCTTGGTACATATGGATGGAAGATGGAACCGTCAGGATTTGCAGAAAGATTATCCAAGTTGTGGGGTCCAAGAAACTGGAGAAGTGGAGTCACCATCGACTGAGGTACGGGAGGCTGCAGGAGTTTGATTTTGGACATGTCACACTTGGGGGTTGATGAGACAGCCACAGAGATGTGAAGGCAGTGGACATACAAGTTTGAGGTGCAAGGCAAAGGAAGGGGCTGAAGTTATAATTTTGGAAGTCGGTGGTCCACAAAACCGTGAGCCCAGATGAGATCACCTGGGCAGGCTGTAGTTGGATAAGAGACGGGCTCAAGCCCTGCGGGGTCCAACAGCGAAGGCTGAACAGAGGGGGAGGCACCAGCCATAGACACTGAGATTCAGGGACGACCCAGAGAGTGGTGGCCGGGGAGCCAAGTCGTCACCCAGTCATTAAAAACAATGTTTTCAAAAGAATATTTAATGCTGTGGGAAAATGCTTATGTAGGTTTAGGGTGGGGGAAACAGCAGCATGTGAAACACAAGGCTAACAATCATTTTCTCTAATGTGGCTGGTTTCTTCTTGACAATTTTCTGTATTTCCTTAATTTTCAGCATTGCACATGGGGTAGAAATTCTTAGACAAGGATATTTGAAAATAAATATCGGAAGATGGCTTTTGCTGCTTCTGCTTATTTCTGCCACAAACCTGTGCTGACAAAGGGAATTCAGGTCCTCCCCTTCCCAAGTGGGTGCCATGGAAGGGGGGTCTCAGTCCCCTGGGGTGGGGGAGACTGGCCAGGTAAAATTGAGAGGCTGCTTTGATGCTGACCTGCCAGCCATGCTTCTCAGAACCAGGGTGTCAGAAATGCCACGTCCATCCCTGGGACAGACTGTGGGTCCACACTTCTTGGCCTGGCATGGACTGGCAGATGGACAGACAGCAGCTTCATTAAAAAAAAAAAAAGTTTATTAGCATCTGTGCCACCAAGTGCAAGTGAAGATTGGCTTCCTTCCCAGGTGCCCCGGGCTCCCCACCTGAGCCCCAGGGGAGCCACTCTGCGGTGGGTCCCTGCCTTGTGGCAGTGTCCTTATTCATCTGACTGCAGTCCCATTGCTCCTGGTCCAGGGCTAAGCCCCACCTCGAGATGCCATGGGGATGGTCTCCCCTGAGCGACTGTCCCCTCCGGCATCCGAGAAGACGCCCCCAGAGGCTGGGGCCACGTCCACCTGGATGACACCGTGCACCTGGGAAAGCTGTGGGCTGTCCAAGCTGGCGATGAGCTGGCGGGGGCCTGGTCGCACAGGCACGAACGTCTGGCGCAGCGTTACTGTCTCATTGCCCCCAATGTTCCTGTGGGCAGAGACAGGGCCTTGGGTGTGAAGTGATGGGGGTGGGGGGCACAGGAGTGGGAACTGACCTCAGGCACCCCGGAAGGAGGGAGCAGGAGGTGGGGTCATTCAGGCATTTGGGGGCTCAGCTGGAACCTCCACACCCAGGACCAGGACAAAGTCTGAACACTGGGCTGCCTATTTATATTGGGATCAGTGCCTGAGCTGGGAATCTCCCTGTCACCTGGAACTCCTCCCCCTCTGCTCCCACATCTGCCCAAACAATACAGTATTGCCAAATTCTTTTAGTTTTGCCAATAATGAAAGTTTAAGAAATTAGTTATCTTCTGCTACAATCACATTCAAAAGAAAAAAGAGCATTGGAGGCATTGTAAGGATGCTATCTCAGGAAAATAAAAAAAAAAAGAGTCCTTCACAAGAATGGACATTTGGCAATTCTAAATTGACATATACCCTTACCTGCACACACACACACACACACACACACACACACACACACAGTCTTTATTGCCCTCCTTCTCAAGGCCCTCTGAAAATATCTTCCCAGGCCATCCCTCTGGGAATCACGATTTCACCAGCCTCCTAACTGGCCTCCTTGCCTGCCATCTCACTTCCTAATCTATTCTCCTAACCACTCCGAGGTGAACTCAGTGCTCCCAGGGCTTGGCCTCCATGGTGCTTCTGGGATGAGATCTGGCTCCCTGAGCTGACACGCAGGCCCTGCCCACCGCTCGGCCTCATCGCCCCCTCCCACTTCTCTTGTCGACCAGCCCCCCTGAGCTCCTTCCCCTTCCCCAAACTCACCTCTCTTCCCGTGCTCTTCAGTCTTTGCCTTGCTCTCAGCTCTCTCTCCCCACCCAGGGTGCCTGGTGAAGGCCTCCAGGGCCGGGCTGACCCACCCCCTCAGTGAGGGCTCCCTGAGCATCTCCTGGCCTCAAGAAAACACAGCTCGCCCTTCTCTGAGCTCCTCCAGCAATCTGCATGTTGCACTTTATACGCTGAACATGATCGCATTTACATTGCACCACTCAGGCTTTATCCCCTATTACAATCTGTCCTTTTTGTCTCTGCTCAAACCCTCACCTCCAGCCCCTACTCAACCCAAGCCTGCCTTTGGAACTCTCCCTGGAGCCAGATCCTGGGCAGACACCACATTCCTCCAAGGGAACAGGCCAATGTCCCTAACTCCAGGGACGAGCTCTCCTAGGAACATGGCATCTATCTCGGAGTCTCCTTTCAAAAGGCTTCCCTAAACCGCTCTGTACTCTTTCTACCACTGTTGGCTGTGTGGTTTAGGACAAGTTACTTAACTTCTCTGAGCCTTACTTTCTGGTCTACAAAATGGCAGTGAATGTAAAATGAGGGGTGGAATCAGATGTCCTTGAAGATGACTTCAAGGTCTGTGGAGAAGGGAGGAGCTTTTGCCCCAAAATATAATCTGCTATGATAGGAAGTCCATAAATTAAGATTAGAACTTAACATATAGGTTGTGTTCTGACTGATTATAAATTCGAGTTTTTAAATTGTGCACACTTTTCCATAGATACAATGTCAAAGGTTTTAAAGCCTTAAAAAGTCTATTTAACCCATACTATAATTGAACTAGAATATTTTAGAACCTAACCTTTATTTATAATATTATTTCCAAGAGAATCTGCTTTCCAGATTCCAACTGGGAAAGCAGCTCTCTCCCTGCCATGGTCTTATTGTAGGTGAGGCCTTTGTCCCACCCATTTGTGACTTTAAGCTGAGTTTAAGGCAGCTGTTACAGCAGCTGCCTTAACTGAACTTGGGTAACAAAACCAGTTCTCTGCAGTGACACCATAATTTAGACATCCCAATGAGTGTTGTCCTTCAATCATGCCCTTGTTTGAACTATGTTGCCAGTGTTCGAAACTTAAAAAAAAAATTCCCTTGGATTCCCGCCTGCCCCCAATCACATACGCATCCAGTCAGCTTGCTCCTCTCTCATCAAGGGCACCATTGCCCAGTTTCTTCACTTCCCTCATTAATAAGCCTAAGCTCCAAATGGCTTCAGGCTGTTTCCCTAAAGTCAAATCCACCCCTCAAGAAGGGAGATTGGCCACTCTGAGGACATTCTAAAGAATATGATTCAGGCTCTAGGGGAGATTCCCAGGGAAGGCTTGGAACAGACTTCTGGCCTCCCAAAGCACCTCCCATTGCTTTGGTGGTGACAACAGTTGTCTGGAGGAGTAAAGTTCTGGAATGTTTATTAAGTGGCCAGTCACTACGCTGGGGCGGCACACCTTGTGGTATAATGGGGTTCTATACCACAGCCTTTGATGTGCAAACAAGAGGGAAGGAACACCCTTCTTGGAACTTAATATTCCCAGAAGGGTAAGCTGTACTGGAGGCTCTGGCCAAGGACCAGGAGAGAAGCCACATAACGTCCAAGGAGGAGGACCTGCCTCGAGAAACCAACATCCAACCTTCAACCTTCTCATTTACTGACAGGAAGCCAGTCAAAGAGGGAAGACTTGTGCAACCCACGGTGGAGAGAGGGGCCAGGTCTCTAACGCTCAGATCAGCGGTCCTTTCCTTATGCCCAAGTGAGGGTAAGAATCAAAGGCTGGGGCACTCCCAGAACAAGGGGGTCCTAGAACAGGGGAACCCTCCTTCCATTATCTTGTGTACTAAGACCCACCTTCCACTCTCTAAGCTTCCAGAGACCTTTGCAGAGTCGCAAGGGAAAGTGGCTCCCTTGTGATATGTCAAAGGATCACGATAGCCACCTTCTCAGCTTTGGCCTGATGGTAAAAGAGGTGGTTAACACCAGGCATAGCCTGCTGTGCTGTGTGAGTGTGTGTGTGTGTGTGTGTGGGGGGGTGATGGATAGGGGGAGCAGAATCCTCTGCTTCTCCCCACCCATCCCCTCCACACAGGCCAGAGCTTTCCTTCGGGCACAATCCGTCTAAAGAGGAAAACACCTAACCCTGACCTCAAAGCGGATCAAAAAAAGTCAGCCTCTGACCTCTACTTTTCCTCTGTACTTTTCTTGGGGCAGGGCATGGTGGCATGTGTGAGTCTATGTCAGAGATGACAGTCACAGGCCACCAGCCCAGGAACACTGGCATTGCCTCTCGGGCCCAGTTTCAGGCCCAGGCAGGCTGAGGGTCTGAGGCACAGAGGCCTGGCCTCTGTAACTGCCCCTGGGTCCTGAGGGCCCATCTTATCTCTTCCAAACAGAAGCACCTCTTCAATTAGTCTTTCCTTTCCTGGGGTCCAGCTCCTTCACACCATGCCCTTCTCTGTCCAGAAGCATTCATCCTCTATGCAACTGACAACATAGTGATATGGCACAAACCAAGAAAGAGCTCAAGAGTCTGTGTGAGGCCTCCACAGTGAGGAGAGCAGAGCCTGCCCCTTCTGAGCTGTGAAACCCTGTGAGACCCTGGCCACCAGCTTCCCCATCTGTTTAGTGGGGATGATGATCGCGATGTGACAAATAACAATTACCAAGGGCGCACTCACCTGTGCCAAGCACTACTAAATGCTTTGCATGTATCACCTCACCAAATTTTCACCACAGCCCCAGGAGGCAGCTACTCTTGTTACCCCCACTTTACCAGTGAGAAAATGCAGCCTTAGAGAAGATAAGTCACTTGCCCAAGAGAACCTAGCAGTGAGTGATGGAGCTGGGAGTCAGACCCAAGTCTTTTTGGTTCCAAGGCTTTGCTATCAGTGATACAAAACTCTCCAATGCACTTTAAAGGGTGTTTGTGATCTCCAAATGAGATAATGTTCCTGAAAGTGCCTTGTCGACTCTTGAGTGCTGAGTGAATGTTAGCTATGAGTTCCTATGCAAAGTCTGAGCTCCCTAATTAGATGGTGAGGCAGGGCAGGGACGCGGAGCATGGCACAAGACACAGCAGGTCTCCTTAAACTGACTGAACTCAGTCAGGAGGTCTTGCTGGTTGGCAAGCTCCTCTGTTGGGTCCAGACAGACAGACCTGTTCTGACCAGGAAAGGAAGCCAAGCTGGGACCCAGAGGAGCCAGGGAGGAAGGCAGGGGCAGCCGCAGGGGCAGAGGCCAGGCTCACCCTACGTTGAGGATCTTGGGTCTCTGTAACCCGGAGCCCTCGAGCCGGAAGACGACATTGGTGAGGGTGATGGGCAGGGGGTTCTTGAAGATGATCTGTACTTCACACTCTTGGCCAACCACTGCTGCTCCCAGTAACTGAGAGAGAAAAAGACACCCACCCCGACATCAGAGACCCTGGCCGAATCCATGGGGCCCATACCACACCAGAGAGAAAAAACTCCTTAGAATCAAGAGTATCCCCTGGGCCCTGCATTTCTGCCACCAAAAGAAGGTTGGATCTGTTTCCCAAAAGTCAGAGAGAAAACAACCCATTCCCCAAACTAGGATACCATGGAATAAAGGATATGAGATCCCATTCTGTAGACGATCAAGCTCAGGCCCAAGAGCCCAGAGCCAGCCCCTGACTTTCCTGGACTGAAACTGATTTCCCACAGCCCGACCACCCCTCACACCCCAGCGAGCTTCACGCACTGTGAGGGAGAGGTCTGGGGTGCGCAGACGGAAGGTGTGCTGCTTGGCCAGCACCTGCCCATTCTCCTTGACGTGGCCTGAGACATTAAGCAGCATGGCCCCTTGGTCCACGAGGTGGGGCCGGTATTCCGTGTAGGCCACGGGCATGGACACGCGCTCCGCTGAGGAGAAGATACGCAGCGTCATGGAGGCCTGCTTCCCCACACACTGCTCCTGGCAGCTCCCAGGGCACAGCCCTGGGGCACCCGGCCATCCAGGTGTCGGGGCCAGGGCAGGAGCACTTACAGGCCCCTGGTGCCAGCGCTACTTCCTTCTTGCTCTCCTTGAAGACAGGCCCGGTGACGCCAGTGTAGAAGGTGACCGAGAGGTAGAGGTGCAGCTTCACGGTGCGGTGGCTACTGCCACGATTGGTCAGCACTACAGAGACTGTCAGGTCCTGCCCCGTCACTGCGTCCTGGGCCTCCACCTGCACCGCCACGTCCTCAGCCGAGTCCCGGGTGGCATACACGTTGGGTTTGCTGCCATGGGCAGCTGCCGTCTCCACCGCCTTCCGCTCGGCCTCTGAGCCTGGGGATGAGGGTCAAGGTGAGATTGCAACTACCACCAGGGGGTTGGCAAAGTGCTCAGAAGGCATGCTTGGCCGGGATGGGGGCACAGTAACCTTCAGGGTGCTTATAGAGGTGGGTGACGTCCTCCCGCATGTTGGAGCCAATGGCCTTTGTGATGATGAGGCTACCGATGGCCTTCTCCTCCACGTACACAATCTTGAAACTGCCGTCGCTCTGCCGCTGCCAGTATACCTTGTCGCTGTTCACCTGTCAGGAGGTCGGTGGGCTGGGTGTGAGCTAGGGATAAGCCAGCCAGAGGGTCTGGGGCTGGGCTTCCTGGGATCCCAGGGGCTATGGGGCAGGGCTAGATCCCAAGGTTGGGGGCTTCCTGGCAAAGCCCTACTGGGAGACTTTCCAAGTTGAGCCAGACAAGGCTAGAGAGCAGGCAAGAAGCTGGTCTGGGAGGCTCCTTGCAGCGCATTTTGACATTAATAACAGTAATCCCTTATATTCATTCGCTGGCTTTATGACTTATAAAGCAGTTTCATGCCCATTATCTCTTTTGATCCTTAGTATAGGAAGCAAGGCAGCCATGATTATCCCCTTTTTACAGCTGAGGAAACGAAGACTCATCGAATGAGTGGCTTGCCGAAAGTCACACAGCGCCAGCCAGTGGGGAAGGCAGGACCAGAGGACCAGGACTGGGGCCAGCCACGAAGGCACCTGGAGCAGAGCACTCACCTCAGCAAAAATGAAGGGCGTGTCGTACTTCATATAGACCAGGCCGTTCTTGATGGATTCCACAGAGCAGGGGCCACAGCAGAAGATGCCTGGGCAGTGAGGGCAGGACAGAGGTCAGAGAGTTACGGAGGCCCAGAGGGCCTCAGATTCTGGGGAGAGGCCCACATGGGCCCCAGCCCCACTCACCCAGGCCTGGTGCCCACCATCCGGTGGCCTATGGAGCAAGGCTGTCAGCCCTCACCCAAACACTGCCACCCAGTCCAACCCAGACGGGGAAAACAAAGAAGAGAGCAGATCTTTTTGGCTCTCAATCAGCTTTTCTCAGCCCAGCTTGCTTTGCCGAGGTGGGTGCGGTGACAAATGGCAAATGTGTGAACAAGCCTGCCTTGATCACAGGTCCTTGGCACACTCCTGACTGGCCAAGGCTGTATGTTCACTGCCTGTGGGTCTATGATCCCTAGAGGATAGGACCCCCATCCTTCATCCGGACCACACTGAGCCCACGGGAGAGCTATGAGACCACCACCACCACTCCAGGGAGAGCCCGCTGTGTCCCCTCTACTGGGAGGTGGGAGGCAGGGTCTGTCCTTATCATGCTCAGGAGGGCATCACAGAGGAGAAGGGCAGGGAGGAAGAGTGGCAGGAAAGGACACAGCACAGGAAGTGAGGACCTTCCACAGAAAAGAATCTTGGGCATCATCTACACTATGCCTTCCTTTAACAGGGGGGGACTCGGAGGCTCAGTGAAGTGAAGTAGATGCCAGGGTCTCACAGGACAGTTGGACACAGAGAGAATGAAAGGAGCTAACATTTACTGAGTAGCTACTATGCTCTGGGCATGCCGCTAGGCCTGCTGATAGATGATTTCTCATTTCATCCTCCCAACCACCCCGGAAGGTACATCTTATCTCCAAATTACACAAGAACACCAAAACCCAAAGGGGCAAGGCACTTGCTTAAGAAGACACGCCCAAGAAGCGATCAAGCTGGAATCAAGCCTGGGTCTGGCTGGCCCCCAGGTCCCCTGCCTTCTGCCCACCCATCACTCCCAGAGTGGAGACCGGTACTCAGCCCTCCTAGTGTCTGGGCCAGGGTGCTCCAGCATCAGGGGGTACGGCACACGTGTAAATGTTTGAGAGGGAAGTCCTGGCTGGAGACTAGGGCAGGAATGTGGGCTAGACTAGGGTGAACTGACCTGGGGTGAAGAAGGGAGTGGCGGGCAGGGAGGCAGCAGGAGGGGCAGGCCTGGCTGCCTGGATTGGAGTGTCGAGGTGGGAGGGGGTGAGGGACATGTTTGAGAACAGAGTGTGTACTCAGTTTCATTCTTGCAGAAACATGTCTATGTGAACTCAGAAAAGAGACTGGTAGGTTATATCAACAGTGATTGTGTCTTAGGGTTGGGTGATAAGGGGCATTTTCTTCTTCAAGCCTGAGTCTGTGATTTTTCTATACCAGACCTATGACCCACAGCGAGCACTGGCACAGACAGAAAAGGAACTTGGTAAAAGCAAGAGTGAGTGTGGAAAAGGGAGGGAGCCAGGAACTGGATTTCTCTGTTGCTGACCTACTGTTCTGTGGACCAGAGATAGTCAATTTACCTCTCTGGACCACCGTTTTCCATATGTCCCATGCATCCCAGAGGGTCCCAAACCTGGCTGATCTCCAGAATCACCAGGGGAACTTTCAAAAACATAGATTCCTAGAATCTGTCCCTAGAAATTGTGATGTACCAGGATTGGGGTGCGACCTAAACATTTACTTTAAAAACAAAAAACGACAACAACAAAAAGCCTGAGAGAGCGAGAACAGGGAACTTTATATTCCATGCTGTTCATTTTGTACTGTTTTTTTCCCTTCTTCCAAGCATGTATTACTTATAATAATGATTTGTTTCAATGTAAAACATATATAAATAAATGGTCCTTCAATTAATGGTCTTCAGGATATAGAAGTGAAAAATAAAGTGAGAAGAGTGGATTTGTGGTGGGAGGGAAACCTTCCACTGAATATTCTTGAATCTTTTGAACTAACTGTATTAACCATTATAAATGTAATAAAACTTAGGCAAATATATAGTTATATAGAGAGGTTAAAATAAACTAACAGGCACATGGTGAGTCTGTTGATAAGCCAGCTTTAGGAACCATATGAGGTTAAAGGACTTGGCTCCAAGGCCTGGTTTAGCGCTGACACTCTGGAATTGTTACCCAGGTAGGGGAGATGGGGAGAGGCCCAGGTTGGGGTACAGGGGCCAGGAAGAGCCCCGGCTCACCACTGCTGGTCTCCTGGGGCGTGGCGTCCACAACCTGCCACCCATTGAAGCCTTTGGGTAAATCTGGCCTCTTCATCCAGCAGTCATTCCACACATGAAAGTTCCTGAGATGGAGGCCGAGGGGCTGGGTCTGAGCGTCCGTCCCAGACCTGCCCAGCCCACCCTGCTCCTGCCCATCCTGCCCCCCCCACCCCCAGGCTTAGGCCACCCTCCATTGGTCGGCACGGGCTGTCCAGGCCCAGCCTTACCACACGGAATCATGATTGAGGTGCTCGAGCGGCTTCATGTTCTCATCAAAGTAGATGTCCATGGTGAGGGACGTGTCTGTGTCATGTGCAGAGTTGAAGTTGGTGACAGTGCGGGTGGCCAGGCCCAGGCAGCGCAGCACTGCGGAGGAGCCAGGGGGTGGGGTTCAGAGCCCCGGGCCAGGGCAGGGGCTGGAGGCAGCTGAGGCATTGCGTCAGGAATACCAGGGGAAAAACTGAGCTAGGCCTGGAGCCCCGGCGTCAGGGGTGGCCGGGGTGAGGAGGCCTTCCAGGCCTAGGAGCACCCAGCGTTAGGGGAAGCCAGGTCACCCGCCTGGCTCAGAGCCCGCCAGGTGCTCTCTCTCCCTCCTCTCCCCTGGGCCATTCTCTGTCATTAATGCTAATTGATGATAATTAAGGCCAGCCTACCCACCCCCACATGTGCCTGCACTGTGGTCACAGCTGGGACTGGGAGAAGGCGGAGCCTGGCTTCCCTCCCTCCTCCTTGAAAGGCTGAGGCCACTCGCATCCAGACCCCTTCACTACCTGTGGTGGTCACGCCAGCAAACACCCAGCACTGGCCGAAGGGGACGGAAGAACCAGTGCGTAGGTAGTTGAGTAGGATCTCCACGCTGCCAACCCATGCTGACGGGTTGGTGCCTCGGGAGTAATCTCCGGACCAGTTTCCGATCAGGACCCCGTTGTCATCTAGGGAGTTCACCTGGCCAGGACAGGATGGATGTGGTGAGGCGGAGTTGGGGGGAGAGGCTGAGGACTCATCCTGTGGTCCCCAGCCCAGCCACTGACCCTGCAACCACCCTTCACCCCCAAAAGCCTCAGGATCTAGACAGTACGCGGGGCCCCACCCACCCCTCCCTGGAGCCACACACTCCCACCTGCTTTGACACAGGAATGTGATTCCGGGTGTGCCAAGTTTTGGGTTTGGCCCTACATTCCACAGGAGCTAGGAGAGAAGCCAGGAAGGGTAGGGTGGGAGGCAGGCAAGGGACAGGGCTGGGGGTCCTGGAGGACTCCAGAAAGGCAGGAGCAGAGGGCAGGGGTCGCAGCAGACAGACACACGGTAGAGCTGAGAGACAGGAGGAGGCTCACCATGGCAGAGACGACCCGGGAGATAGTGACTGGGTCCCCGCGGCCTCCATAAGGCATCCCCCGCCGGTCCAGGATGTACAGGCAGGCATCCAGCACCCCGTGGTCAAACTGAATAGGGAGAGGGCAGAGGTGGCTGCGGCCCGGTGCCTCCCCAACCCCTGCCTCTAGCTCTCACGCGCAGAGTGTCCAGCCATCGCACCTGCCCATAGTTCCAGGTCCGCTCGCCGATCTGTGCTTCGGTCCCATAGTATATTCTCCCAGACTCGTTAAGTACATACTCCTGTCGCCAATCCTCGTGGTCCACGTACACGATGTCCTCTGGGGCCCCAGAACACACATGTGACTCCCTCTGGCCCTCTGCTCGGGCCCGCCTGCCCCTGGGCCAGTTCTGTATCCACAGAGGGAGAGAGGGGAAGCCCCTGGCCTGGCAAGGATGCTCCCAGGAAGGAGGAGGGGGCACAACAGAGCTGCTGGGAGGAGATGGCTGTAACCAGTGCCCCTCACCAGGACAGGTGAGGCTGTGCGAGCGTGGGCTGGCCAGCTTTCTACCCTGGACCTAGGTCCCTTCACCCGGACAAGGGGAGGCTAGTTTCTCTTAGGGCCAGGTCCCCAAACTCCAGGCCCCCAGCCTAATATGGGAAAGTATGCCTTGACTTGTCCTTCCCTCCTGCCCACCTCCTGCTCCTGACTCCAGCAGGCTCACCTGGGCACCAGGGGTTGAAGAGGATGTAGATCTCGTTGTGGGAGTCAAATGGCAACTGGAACTCGCCAGCCTCTGATTGTGTGCGGACCGTGAACTGGAACTTGCCGATGATGGAGTTGGGGGGGATGTGGACCTTCAGGTTCAGATTCCGCCCCTCGGCCTTGGTCACCTGGGCCTTCCAGCCCCCACTTCCCCCCTTGCCCACTGGGATGATCACGCGGGTACCCTTGCCCACTTCGGGGTTGTTGCCTGGAACAGGGGAAGTGGACAAGTAGCTGGTGAAGCCTCCCTGAGGAGAAGGTATGGAGACTTGGACTTCTCCCAGCCCCTCCCAGCATGTGTATGAGCCAGCAGGTGTGCGTCCTGAGTTGGGCCATCACCTTAGTCTGTGGCAGCTCTGTCCCCACCCGATATGCATCCATGTGTTAGGGCAGAGGCCCTGTTCAACATCCCAAACCTGTTCCCCTGACGCTGAGTTTAGAGGTGGGGAGGGAAGTCACCAGGGCCACTGCCACCCTTCCACCAGCCTGACTGTCCCAGTGCCAGCTCTGGAGCAGAGCTGCTCTGGCTAGGTCCAGATACTGTTTCCCCCCCCACCCCCCCACCCCTGCCACCCCACATGAAAGGACTGTTCAGATCCTGAAGGCCAATCCCAGCTGCCCCCTGAAGCTGCAGCTTCCAGAGCCCAGGGCCATGCTGGTGGAGGTGGTGGGGTTACCTGGGAAATTAGAGGCTGGGGTGGGCAAGGTTAAGCCCTAATCAAAGGGTATGAGGAGTCACCTGCCTCCGGCAGCTGCATAATCACCAGCCTGGGCAGTCAACGGCCACCAAGAAATGCGGTGAGGGAGGCACCTGCCCTGCACCAGGGGACAGAACTACAGAGAAAGAGAGAGACAGAGAGAGCCAGCCACATCCTGGGGAAAGAGAGCAGACCTGGAAAGAGAGACACACAGAGGCAGCAGTGCTGGAGGAGACCCCAAGGCAGGCATCTGAAGAGGAAATTCTTTGAGATGGATGCCCCTGAAGGCTTGAGGAGGGAGAGCTTACACTCCACTCCCTGAGATACACACCCAGGAACACACTTGCACACTTGCACCTGCCTTATCCGGCAGAGGTGAGGAGTGGGGCGGGGAGGAGCCAAAAGACGCCTCTCTGACCAGGGTGGCACCCTGCTAGCCACCCCCACAGAAGCTGGGGCCTTCACCCTTCCCTGGCCCCTGACCCACTCCAGGCCCCACTGACCAATGATCAGCTCAAGGGTGACATCATCGGAGGACGAATAGGACCGGGACAGGAAGAGGACCAGGCAGAAAGGCTGCCCACGGCGCAGGATCAGCTTGTCATACTCGAACTCATCCGTGTGGTGCTCTCGACGATTCTGGTTTGAACGCGAACTCAGCAAATCCATGCCGGTCACCACCAGCATGCCCTCTGCAAGGCCACAGCTCTGGTCAGAGAAGCCCCCCACTTGGAGCCCAGACCCCCATCTTTAGCTTCCCAGGTCCCTGGATTTGCCAGGCTGAGTCTCAGCCCCACTGAGGCTCTTTACTCTCAGCTAAGATGGACCAGCCTGGCCTCACCTCGGATGGTGCCGTCTCCAGCTGCGTTGACGCCACTGCCCCGAGAGCCAGGCCGGTGGGAGTCTGAGCCCCGGGAGTCAGGTCTTCCACCCCTAGAGCCAGCACCTCGGTCACGGTGGGGCTCCT
The DNA here is from genome assembly GCA_029593785.1 of Cabassous unicinctus. Classification (NCBI taxonomy): domain Eukaryota; kingdom Metazoa; phylum Chordata; class Mammalia; order Cingulata; family Chlamyphoridae; genus Cabassous; species Cabassous unicinctus. The sequence continues at coordinate 18,328 of JAQZBX010025500.1, forward strand.
CATCATCCGCTCCGGTTCGGCGTGAGCAGCAGCTACAGCAGTGAGCCCAGAAGGAACGGCCAGAGCGGCGAGAACGTCTGTCTGCCTCTGGCTCCGGCTCTGGAGAGGGTGTGGCAGGGGGCTGCCAGGGGCTCCCGCCCCAGCGGCCTACGTCCGATCGAGGACCGTCCATCGTGGCGCCTGAGTAGAAGAGGCAGGAGAGGCTCTGCTGACACACTCAGAGAGCAAACCACCCTAGAGACCTCCTTTAGCCAGGACGATTCCCGCCCCCTGGCCCACCCAGACACCCCTCATCCAGAGAGCTAATTCAGTCCCAGATGAAGAGAATCTGATCTAGACTCGGAGATTTCCCCAGACCCATTCAGAGGCCCCCTCTGCAAAGTTCCATTCAGACTCACCCAGAGAAACCTCTCACACTGCAGAGAAGAGCCTCCTGCCCCCTCACAGACACCCACAGACCACATCCCCAAACCAGACATCCAGTGGAGGATCCATCCCAGAAAATGCTCATAGTTCCCTACTGGGCGCTTGTCACAGCCTCCAGATGCAGCCGCACAGACCCAGGCGCTCCAGCGTCCCGGGCTTGCTCCCTCCACCACCAGCTGACCGCTTTTAGGGGGTCCCAACCGGCCCTTTTGTCTAGTGGCCCACGACGCCTCCGGGACCGCCTATTTCTTAGGAGAGATCCCTTCTCCCGCGAGGATCCCCGCCACACAGGCTGGTGGCAGGGGGTCCTTGGCCTTCCCCATGTCGGGTCAAAGCCCGGCGCGGCGCTCCGGGAGGGCGGGCACAGCAGGTGCCGGAGCCCGCGCGCGTCCCAGGACGCGGAGTCGCGGCCTCGGCGGGGTCCCGCCGGGGCTGACAGGCTCGGGCTGGTCTGCACCCCACCTTGCCGGGGCCGGACCTCGGCGTGCACAGCCCAGACGGCGACGGCCGCCGGGGCTCAGCAGCTCACCTGGCGGCGGTTTGGGCGACGGCGGCGCTGAGCCCCGAGGCCGGCGGGGGTGGAACAAGTCCGGACCGATGGGACGGGCTGGACGGGCTGGACGCCGTCGTGCGAGTGGAAGGTGGAGAGCGGGCGGGGTAAGTGGTTTATGAGGGGGGCTGGGCGGGGCCGGGCTGCTGGGAAGAGGAAGCCTCCGCGACGTGGTTGCTCCATCACACATTCCTCCCCGCCTCGCCCCCCAACCAGGTCCCTTGGGGCGGTGCCTGGAGATGGGGCGGGGAGATAGGAACGGGTCCAGCCCCTTTCCACTCTCGAGGAATCAAAATGATGCAGGGGTGAGTCCTGGGTTAGGGAGGGGAGGGGTCTGTCCAGGCTGAGGCTGGGGTGAAATTGGAAGGCTTTGGTGGGACCTCCTTGTCTCAGATATCCCACAGCAGGCTGATTCCTGTTAGAATGGGCTTGTGGGGAGCCAGGGGAGGAGCCCTGAACACATTGGGGCAGGGAGCCCCCTTCCACTCCCCCCCTACCGCCGTGCAGTTTCCAACACAGCCTGCCTCTGCTTTCACACACCACGGCTGCTGAGCCACCCTGCAGCCACTCCAGGCTCAGCCCAGTGAAACTGGCCCATGGGGCTGGTCCTGGGACTCATACTGCCCAGGGAGGTCCCCGGATCCCAGGCTGCAGAGGGTGACATCAGCAGCTGGGCCCTCAGACTGGCTCCACCAGCTGGCCCCTGACCTGCAGGCTCTACCAGATGCTCTGACCCCGCCCATCTGTTCCACC
>JAQZBX010025501.1:0-29500 GCA_029593785.1 Cabassous unicinctus
CCTAATTGCAAAATTATTTTCTTGATACTTTAAGTATATTGCCCCACTATTTTGGTATCCAGGAAATGATAACTTTTTCATCAACAATTGTACATCTTTTTCAAAGGTATTTGGATATTTCCCTTTATGTGGAGCTTCCAATTTAAATAACTGTTTGGATTTGATATTGATCAGTGATTTCTTATAGTTATTACCTAATTATTATTAAATAAGTTATTTTTAAAATGGCTTAACATTTTACAAGAATTTCATTAAAATGGCAATCAAACATTATTGGAGATCTTCCTCATTACTTTTTTGTCTTTTTTAACAAATCAATTTTATTGATACGTATTAATAAAGCATAAATCCATCCAAAGTGTACAATCAATGATATTAGTAGAATCATAGTTGTGCATTAATTACTCCAATAATACTTAGAGCATCTCCATTATTCCAGCAACATTTCTAAAAAAAAATAAAAACAACCAAATATACAAACAAATTCATCATCTCAATATCTCTATGCTTCCCCTGCCATACATAGCTAGTATTCTGTTTCCTTCTCTCTAGTTTATTCATTTATATGTTTTGTGAAAAACAGTCATATATGCAATATCACATGTTTGTATTTTACATGAGATTTCCCTGTGTTATACATTCCCAAATTACATTATTTAGCTATACTTCTAATATTATAAATGTTCTTAGGCTACCCTTTCAACCACTGTCATACCTATATAATAGCTCTGCTAATCACAAACAGCATGATGTGCTCTCAATATTTCATTTCCTTTAAAAAATTACAAGCAACCTTTTAACCAATTCTGCCAGATTAACCATCAGCTTTACATTCTCTACCCTCATTCTATTTTCTAGTGACATATATTCTAATTATTAATTACATAAGTTTGCATAATATATTTATTTCATAATAGCACAATCATACAGTATTTGTACTTTTGTGTTTGGCTTGCTTCACTCAATATAATGTCCTCCAGGTTCACCTATGTTATTATATGCTTCATGACTCCATTTATTCTTACTGCTGCAAAATATTTCATCATGTGTATACACCAGTTTATTTATCCATTCAACTGTTGATAGATACCTAACTTTTTCCAACTTTTAGCATTCATGAATAATGCTGCTATGAACATTGCTATGCAGATGTCTATTCGTGTCACTGCTCTCACTTCTTCTGGTCATATACCTAGAAATGGTATTGCCAGGTCACATGGCAAGTCAATACTCAACTTCCATGGGAACTGCGAAACAGTCCTCCACAGCAGCTGTATCCATTTTATATTCTCACCAACAGTTAATAAATGTTCCTGTCTATCCACATCCTCTCCAATTGCAGTTTTCCAACTTTTTAAAAGACCAGAATAATAGGTGTGAAACATCTCATTGTAGTTTTTTTTTATTTAATTTTATTTTATTTTTCATATATATTTTAAAAGATGCTTAGATTACATATATGTTAAACAAAAATTATAAGGATTCCTGTGATCTCCACCTCCCATACCTCCCATAACATCTCACATAAACCTCTTTCATTAGTGTGGCACATCACCTGCAACAGATATACACATTCTGGGACTTTGCCACTAAGCATAGACCACAGTTCACATCATAGGCCACACTCTCTCCCACACAGTTCTGCATGGTATGTGCTGCTCTAAAATGGCCTATATCTGTCACCACAACGTCACTCAAGACAACCCCCAAGTCCTGAAAAAGCCCCTGTATTACAACTGCCATTCCCCTCCCTGCCCCGAAAGCGTCTAGTGGCCACTGGCTTCACCTCACTGTTATAATTTCTTCCATTGCTTGAATCCCAATATGACTACAACAGAATACCATTGAGTCCACTGATTCATATTTCCTTAATCACTAGTGAGGTTGTATATTTTTTCATGTGTTTCTTCACCATTTGTATTTCTTTCTTAGACAACTGTTGTTTTTTTTTCCAAATCTTTTGCCCATTTTTTAATGAGGTGGTTTGTCTTTTTATTGTTAAGTTGGATGATCTCTGTATATCATCAATTGTTCCTGTAAAGTGGGTGACTCAGCAAATGGTACCGCGATATAAGAAAGACAAGACAAAGAGTTTAGGAGAAAAACTGGGGTCAGGGCCCAGCAGAACTTATCTACCATGCTAGCCCAGAAGCACAGACAGTCAAACGCTTTTATTAGCAGAGCAAGTTTCAGGTTAGCACCATTAGTGATTAATTACTCTTGAATATTGCTTGGGAGTTTATTGTAGGCAAAGTTTACACTTTTTGTCTATCTTTATCGTATCTTTGAGTCTTGGTGCCAGCAAGAGTTCAAACAGTGATCTCAAGGTTTTCCTTTTGAGCAAGTGTCTGGTGTTCCAGACACTATCTGTGTTCTCATGCCAGACTTCCACGTCTCAAGGATTCTTCCCCACAATCAATAATAAGCCCTTATTGGGTATGTGATTGTCAAATATTTTCTCCCATTGAGTCAGCTGCATTTTCACCCTTTTGATAGAATCCTTTCAGGCACAAAAGTGTTTAATTTTGAAAAGGTTTATTTTTTTTTTCTTTGTTGCTTATGCTTTGGGTGTAAGGTTAAGGAAACTACCACCTACCACAAGATCTTGAAGATGTTTTCCTGTATTTTCTTGTAGGAGTTTTATGGTTATGCTTTTATATTTAGGGTCTTAATATATTTTCAGTTAATTTTTGCATAAGGTGTGAGATAGGGGCCTCTTTTTCTTTTGTACATGGCTACCCTGTTCCCCCAGAGCCATGTGTTGATAGACTGTTCTGGCCCAGCTGGGTGGGCTTAACAGTCTTCTCAAAAATCACTTGACTGTAGATGTGAGAGTCTATTTATGAGTTCTCGATTCAATTCCCTTGGTCAATCTGTCTGTATTTAAGCCAGTACCATGCTGTTTTTTTGTTTTGTTTTGTTTTGTTTTTTACCACTATAACTAAGTAATATTCTTAAAGGTCAGGAAGTGAGTTTCCTCCAACTTCATTCTTCTTTTTTTTAAGACATTTTTGGCTTTTTGGGTCTCCTTAAACTTCCACATAAATTTCAATTTTGGCATTTCAATTTCTGCCAAAAAAGGCTGTTGGGATTTTTATTGGTATTGCATTGAATCTGTAAATTAGTTTGGATAAAAATGACACCTTAATGGTATTTAGTCTTCCAATACATGAACGAAGAATGTTCTTCCATTTATTTAAGTCTTTATTGGTTTCTTTTAGCAATGTTTTGTAGTTTTCTGAATACAGTTACTTTATGTCCTGGGTTAAATTTATTGCTATATATTTGATATTTTAGTCACAATTATAAATAGAATTTTAGTTTTGATTTCCTCCCCAGATTGCACTTCAGTATTTTATAGAAACACAATTGCTTTTTGCATATTAATCTTGTATCCCACCACTTTACTGAATTGATCTATTTATTCTAGGAGCTTTGTTTTGGATTTTTCAGGATTCTCTAGATATTATATCATATCATCAGCATATAATGAAAGTTTTAATTCTTCTTTTCCTACTTGGGTGCCTGTTATTTTATTTTTTAAAAATAGCCTAATTGCTCTACCTAGAAATTCTAGTATGATACTGAATAATAATTGTCACATTGCATATCCTTGTCTTGTTCCTTTTCTCAGCAGGAAAGCTTTCAGTATTTCAACATTGAGTACAATACTAGCTGTAAGTTATTCATATATTCACATTACAGTACTGAAAAAACATCCTTCCATTCCTTTCTTTTGCAGTGTTTTTGTTGTTGTTGTTGTTGTTGTTTCAAGAAAGTGTGCTGTATTTTGTCAAATGCCTTGTTGGCATCAATGAAGAGGATCGTAGGATTTTCTTCTTCAATTTAACAATGTGGTTTATTATACTAATTGATTTTCCTGTGTTGGGATAAAACCCTTGCATACTTGGGATAAAACCCACTTGCTCTTGGTATATAATTCTTTATTTTGTGTTTGGCATTCAGTTTGCAAATATTTTGTTGAGGATTTTGGATCCATATTCATTAGGGATATTACTCTCTAATTTTCTTTTTTCATAGTATCTTTACCTGGTCTTGGTATTAAGGTGATGTTGGCTTCATAGAATGTGTTTGGTACCATTCTTTCCAATTCAATTTTTTTGAAGAGCTTTAGCAAGATTGGTATTATATCATCTTTGAATGATTGGTAGACTTCACTTGTGAAGCCAACTGGTCCCAGGCTTTTCAACTTTGGGAGGTTTTTGTTGATTGCTTCAATGTCTTCACTTGTGATTTCTCTGCTGAGGTATTCTATTTCCTCTAGGGTCAGTATAGGTGGTTCATGTGATTCTAGAAATTACTACTACATTGTCTAGTTTTTTGCATACAGTTGTTCTTAGTATCCTCTTATGACCTCTTTTATGTCTTTGTGGTCAGTAATAACATAACTGTTTTGAATTTTCAGTTTTACTTATTTGCATTTTCTCTCTCTTTTTTTCTTTCTCAGTCTGGCTAAGGGTTTGTCGATATTTTTAATTTTCTCTAAGAACTAACTTTTGGTTTTCTTAATTCTTTCCATTGTTTTTTTATTCTCAATTTCATTTATTTCTCCTCTGCTCTTTACTATTTCTTAAATTAGCTTGGTTTGGGATTAATTTGCTGATCTTTATCTATAGCCTTCCGGTTTGCAGTTAGATCTTCAATTTTAGCTCTTTCTACTTTTTTAATGTAAGCATTGAGGGCTTTAAATTTCCCTCTCAGCACTGTCTTTGTGGTGTCACATAGGTTTTGATATGTTGTGTTTTCATTTTCATTTGTCTCAAGATATATACTGAAATCTCTTGGAAGTTTTTTCTTGATCTACTGATTATTTAATAGTGTGTTGTTGAATCTCCATATATTTATGAATTTTCCCTTTTTCCATCCATTACTGATTTCTAGCATCATTCTGTAATGATCAGAGAAAGTATTTGTATGATTTTGATGTTTTTAAATTTATTAAGATTTGTCTTGTGTCACAACAGATTGTCTATCTTGGAGTAGGATCCTTGAGCACTTGAAAAGAATGTGTATTCTGCTCTTTTAAGGTGAAATGCTCTATAGAAGTCTGTTAGGTCTTGTTCATTTATCATATTATTCAGTTTCTCTTTTTCTTTATTTATCCTCTGTCCAGTGTTCTATCCAATATTGGCAGTAGTGTTTTGAAGTCTCCAACTGTTATTGTAGAGACATATATTTCTTCCTTTTGCTTTGCCAGTGTGTGCCTCATGTAATTGGGTCATTTAGGATTAGTGAATAAAAATTTAGTACCGTTATTTCTTCTTGGTGAATTGCCCCTTTTATTAATATATAATGATCCTGTTCATTCATTATAGCAATTTTGCATCTGAAATCTATTTTGCTGCTCCAGCTCTTATTTTGTTATTTGCACGGAATATCTTTTTCCAACCTTTCACTTTTAACATGGTTGTGTCATTATGTTTGAGATGAGTCTCTTATAGACAACATATATTTGACTCATATTTTTTTATCCATTCTATCAGTCTGTGTCTTTTGCTTGGGAAGTTCAAGCCATTAACATTCAGTGTTATTACTGTAAAGGCATTATTATGTCACACATTTTTTCCTTTGGTTGTCTGTTGTCATAAAGCACTATTGTCTGTCTTTATATCCTTTAAGTTACCTTTCCTAACAATCATCATTTCTAAGCTGTTCTCCAAGTATCTTTCCCTTGCCTTTTCCAATCAGGCTGAAGCCCCTCCCCCTTTAGTATCTCTTGTAATTCTACTCTTTTGGTACAGAAATGCAGTTTCCATTTGTTTGTGAAGACTGAATCATCATCATTTTTGAAGGACAACTTTGCCAGATATAGACATCTTGGCTGGAAATTTTGTGTTTTTTCCCCTTCTTTCAGTTCCTTAAATACATCATGCCAATTTCTTTTCCTGTCTATGGTTCTTGATGAGAGGTAAGCACTTTATCTTATCGAGGTGTCCTTGTATGTGGTGCTTTGCTTTTCTCTCATTGCTTTCAGAATCCTTTCTTTATCTCTGATATTTGTCATTCTGTATACTAGGTATCTCATGGTAAGTCTATTTGGATTTATTCTGTTTCTGGTGTATTGGCCTTCTTAGATATTGATGTGCATGTCTTTCTTTCTTTCTTTATTATTTTTTATTTTTTCATTTTAAAAATAATTTGTTGAAATATATCATTCATACATGAACATACATAAACAATAAGTATTCAGTAATAATTGTGAACTTACAAAACAAACATGTATAACATAATACAGGGCTCGCATTTATCACCCTACCACAAATACTTTGCACTGTTGTGAAACATTCATTAACAAATTAGGAAAGAGCATCATCAAAGTATTTTTACTAACTGTAGTCCGTATCTTAATCCCCTATAATTTTTTAAAGGATTTAGTTAGTTAGTTAGTTAGTTTTATCAATTTTTACCTTCTCCCTGTTTTTGCTGTTTTTGTGTCCATATGCTGGCCTACTGTCTGTGTCCATTTCCTTCCCTTTCTTCTCATCCTTCTCCTCCTGTCTTTACTGGTATTCAATCCTCGGAAACTCTGATGTGGGAGAGAGTCATCCTACCACCTGTGCTACCTTAGTTCCTGTTTTTTTGGTGCATCTCATCTTGGCTCACCCTTGTGTCACTCTCTTGTTATGTCATTATCTTGCTGCATAGCTCAGTGGGGCCTGATGTTGGACCTGGGCACAGGGCCTGATGGCATACCCATGCATGGGCCCTGGAGGCCGATGTGCCATATATATATATATATAAATACATAAATATAAATATAAAATATATATATATATATATATTTATTTATTTATTTTTGCCAGGAGGCCCTGGGGATTGAACCCAGATTCCTCCATATGGGAGATGGATATCAACCATTTGATCCACATATGTTCCCCTGCTATATTTCTTAAGGTTGACTAAAGATACCTACAGTTACTGTCATTTTCCATACAGTATGGTTATATAAATATAAGCCTTGGTTTATCACCAGCATTCTAAAAACCAGACCTAGGGAGAGAAACTAGGTCTGGGTACACATGCATGCTTTGTAATATAGTGAATGTTTAGTGTGTGTTTTTCATAAGGATTGGGAAATTTTCAGTCATTATTTCATCAAATATTCTTTCTGCCCCTTTTTCATTTTCTTCTCCTTCTGGGACACCAATAATGCATATGCATTTGTGTTTCACATTGTCATTCAATTCCTTCAGACCCTGTTCCATTTTTTCCATTCTTTTCTCTTTTTTTTCTCCTATTTAGATTCTCTGTCTTTGAAATCATTAATTCTCTCTTTCAGCAATTCAAATTTGCTCTTATGTGATTCTAAGGTATTTTTAATCTCATTCATCATGTCTTTCATCATCATAAAGTCTGTTACCTTTCTTTGCATGCTTTCAAACTTTTCTTTATGCTCACCTAGAGTGTTCTTAATATCCTTAAACTGTTTAGTCATTTTCTTTGAATTCTTTGAATGGATTTAGGAGAGTTGTGTGATTATCTTTGATTAAATGTCTTAAATCTTGTAACTCTTCAGGGTATTTTTGTTGTTGTTTTTCCTTTAGCTGAGTCATCTCTTCCTGTTTGCTAGTATGGCTTGTAATTATTTGCTGATGTCTACACATCTGAATATGTTGGGTTAAATTACTCTGATTACCAATTTCTCTCTCTTGCATATTGTTTTCTTTTTCCATGGCTCTTCTTTGATATTTGGTTTGACTTATTCTAAATCTCATAATGTCACAGATTAAGTTATCAAAATCATGCAAGGGACTCACTATCCAGGTGCAGATTTTCTCTCAGGGTCTAGATTACAAAAAGACCCCAAATCAGTTTTTTTCCATGTAATTTCTTATCCAGCCAGCAGATGGAACTAGATGCACCTTTCCATGGAGGTGTATCTCTCCATTTTCCTGTGTTTTGTTCTGGCCAGAGCTGATATTAAAAGTGAGCACTGAAGAAAAGTCTTCAGACCAACCATCCCTTTTTCTTTGTAACAGCTGTCAGGGAAGATGATGTCTGTTCCCCTCTCAGTTGGCTGCGGTGAGCAAGGAGTTTTACCCTAGTTTAACATCTTGGAAGTGGAGAAGGTGAACCCTTCCTGGCCTCAATGGAGATTTGGTAACTCAAGTTTGTTGTTTCTGGTTCTTTGTGTTTTTGTCCCTTACCCTCCTGGAACTTGTGTAGCACTGTCCTGGTATATTGACCCCAAAAGCAGGTCCTCTAGACAACTTTTGGCTCTTTCTCCATTCTTTTTGTGAATTGACCAGTGCCTGCCTAATCCTATGTGATACCCCCTCAATTCCCATCATTACTTTTGAAAGGTACATAATGCTAATTATAGATATTTACAATCTATTAGATTGTAATAGAAGTCTAATAGAAGCCTATTCAACCAATTTTATACTGATGAGCACTTTGGTGTTTTCCAGTATGCTGCTGATATATTGAGGCTATAAAAATTGGCATCTATCATATATATCATAATATATTTTTGTCAATAAATTTTCAAGCAGAATTATTGCTTTTAATGAGCACACCTTTGCCTTTCTTAAGCTCATCTTAAAATGTAAGTTTGAATTCCCCTCATGATAAGGGGTGACCTTCATATTCCATTTTAAAAGAAGTGAAATCTAACCCATATTTATTAAAGATTCATCTAAAATGAATTTACAAGGAAATCTTTAAAAACAATCTTAATGGATAAGCCAGAAAAATGCAAAAATATGTTAACTGGAACAATATTTTTTAACAGATTAACATTACATTGTTTAAAAGTGTGAGGGCAAAGAAAGATATTTCATCAAAATATTTAGCAATTATGAAACAGTATACACATAACCATATAGCCAAAACAGATAATAAATGATAGGAAAAACTAAATATTTTTCATTTTAAACCTAAATTTTGAATTACATCCTTTTCCACCTTCATTCACAAAATCAATAGACTACTTTGCAGTTCTTGGACTCAATGAACTCAACTTCCTCTCTTACTCTTTCTCTACTCTATTCTACTAAATACACCTATGTATCCTAGGAATAATTCAACAATCATAAAAAGACTTAAAATTTAGATAGAAGGAGCAATGTGTTAAGATGGAAGGGTAGGAAGCTCCAGGATTAAGTTTCTTCCCCAGAACAACTAGTAAACAGGCAGGAACTGTCTGATATAACTATTGTGAAACTCCAGAGCTCAATAAAATACTGTACAACATTCAAAAAAGAATGTTAGGAAGAGGTGATTAAATTATTGTAAAGATTAGCAAATTGCTGTTTCCGCAGTTGTTACTGGTGCCCATCCCCCACTCCTACTGCCCTCTGTCTAGCTTGCTAGTGACTGAAAAGAATACAAAATCCACTTCCCCAACAACAGGTGTCAGCAGGGCTGATCACTGATAACAGATTTTGTTAGATATTACGGATCACTGAAGGCATAACTCTGAGTGACAGCCTTATTCAAATTTGTCCCCAACAAAGGCTGCTGAGAAGACATGCTTCTTCACAGATGCTGGGGATGGTTCAAGGTTGGCATTTGCTGAGCAGGTCAAGAAAAAGAACATTTGAGGAGCTGTGGAAGAAGCTCCTGGCACCCTTCTTGATTACCTTCACAGACCAGTATGGAGCATGCCTGTTCCCATTTCTTGGGTCCATGGCCTTGTTCTTGCTAAGGAAGTCTGACTTCTTATACTTTTTTCCAACCTGCTTTCCCTTCCCAAAACTTCCCATTCAGGCAAAATCTGCTGGAGATGACAACAAAAGCAGTTTAAGGAAGTGTTCAGGCAGAGAGCCTAGAGCAAAAGATTATCTTCTTTAAAGAACTGAAAGAAAAAGAGGTGTGCATCCTAGAAAAAAATGATGGGACATTCAGACTCCTGGAAACAGAGTAACTACCATGCAACAAACAAGGACAAGTTCAGTACAAGACACAGGCCCCAAAATACACAGAGAACCATGCATTCTGCATTTGCCTTGGGCAGACTTTACTAATAAGACAGCTGACACTCAAGAAAATCTCTATCATATCACCAGCAGGTTACAAAATCAAGGAAGAGACATCTCAGTAAATGAATCCCAGAATTATCATTTAAACTATTAAAATGTATAGTGTGTGTGACAGTTTGATATTGTTTATGAATTCCAAAAATAGATATTGGATTGTGTTTGTAAACTGATCGTTTCCTCTGGGCATATTAGATTATATTTGATTCAGAGGTTTCACTTTTACTTGATTAAATAATGATTAAGGCTTTGATTGGGCCACATCAGTAGGATGTTGCATCCCTGTCCCTTTGGTGGCCAGGGACTCACAGAGAAACTACACTGCAGAGAAGGGATGTTGAAGTTTCGAGCTAGAGACCAGGAAGTAAGCACACTGAGGAGCACAGAAGCTGAGCTCAGAGTTAAAAAAGTCCTGGAAAGAGAGGAACCCAGGAAGCCTGAACTCTTGGCAGACATTGGCAGTCATCTTATTCCAACACATGGCAACAGAGTTTGAATGTATGCTTTATGGTCTGGTAACTGTAAGCTTTGACCAAAAATAAATACCCTTTATAAAAGCCAACAGTTCTGGTATTTTGCATCAGCACTCCTTTGGCTGACTAATACATTGTGAAAGATAAAAAGAGTACAAAGCTCTAGCAGTTTAATAGTATTGACGAATTCCAAAAAGAAATATTGGATGCTTATTATTATTATTGTTAACTGGTGTTTTCCTCTGGGCATAATTAAATTATGATTAGGGCTTTGATTGGGCCACATCAGTAGGACATTGAGACCCACGGGACTCACAGAGCAAACCCAGGAAGTGGACACACAGGAGAAGAACACAGAAGAATAGAAATGGCTCCTTAGACACAGTAGAAGCCACAGGGAGAGAGACAGAGCCATTAACCTGATAGCCTACAGCTGGCCTTATGGAAAGGACTCACAGCTAAGCACTGAAAGAAATGGAGCCCCAGGAAGAGAGGAATAAAAAAAGTCTGAATTCTTCATAGACATTGGCAGCGATCTTGCCCCAACACGTGGCAATAGACTTTGGTGAGGGAAGTAACTTTTGCTTTAAGGACTGGTAACTATAAGGTTCTACCCTAAATAAATACACTTTTAAAAGTCAACAAATTTCTGGTATGTTGCATCAGCACCCCTTTGGCTGCCTAATACAAAAGCAAAGAAATAGAAGGACTTGATGACCCATGAAATGGAAAAATAAAAATCAAAACCCAGAAAACACGTACAAAGAAGACTATACTGTGGACATATGAAAAAAAAATATTTTAAAATGCTTAAGGAGATGAAGGAAAATATTGAGAAAGAAATAAAGGATATCAGGAAAGCACTGAATGAGTAATATTATATTCCCAGATAAACAAAACTAAGGGAGTTCATTGCCACTAGACATGCTGTAAAAGCAATGTTAAAGGGAGTCCTCCATTCTGAAGCAAAATAATACTATTCATAAAGCAATAAAGACCTCCAGTAAAGGTAACCATTTGGGTAATTATAAAGGCCAGTGTTCTTGCATTTTACATTTTGTTATGTAACTCCACTTCTTACATCTTATAGGTGCTAAAATGCATAAAAAGTAATGGTCAAGCTATGATTTTGAACATAAAATGTACAAAGATATTATTGGTAATAAATAACAAAAGGGGAGACAAAGGGATATAGGAAAAATGTATTTGTATGCAATTGAAGTCAATTTGGTATTTAATTAATTATGATTGCTATATGCACATTATTAAATTTTAAGCCCATGATAAAAAGGTAAATACATAATAAACATATGCAAATGGACATGAGATGGCACATAATATGGTACAATGCAAAAAAAAACCACACAAATAAATACAAAATTAGGTATTAACAGAAGAATTGAGAGGAAATTATGACTTAAAGAGATTAAATAGTAAAATAGCACAAGAAAGTTTTACAATATCAGTAGTAAATTTAAATGTAAATGAATTAAATTATCAAGTCAAAAAAAGGAGAAAGGATAAGAAAGTATGCCTCAAAAGTATGCTGTCTGCAAAATTTCACCTTAAATTCAAGGACACAAGTAGGATGAAAGAGAAGAGATGAAAATATATATATATATATACATGTAAGTAGTAACCAATAGATAGTTGATGTAGCTATACTAATATCAAAACAAACAAACAAACAAACAAACAGACAACTCAAAAACCATTACAATGGACAAAAATAGTCATTATATACAGGTAAAGGTGTCAACACAACAAGAAATTATAACAATTATAAATATATATGCACCTAACAGCAAACTTCAAGATATATTAAGTAAATATTAAAAGATTTGAAGGGAGGAATTGATAGTTCTACAATAATAGTAAGAGTTTTAATGTACCACTTTCAATAATGATTAGAACATCTAGACAGAAGATCAGTAAATAAATAGGACTTGAACAATACACTAAACCAACTCAACCTAACAGACATATATAGAACACTTCACCAAAGAACAGCAGAATATCTATTCTTCTCAAGTTCATATGGATCATTCTCCAGTATGGACCATACCATAGATCACAAAATATGTCTCAATAAATTTTAAAAGTCTATATTATGCCTTAAACTTATGAGTAAGGAAAATAACAATTCCAGGTGACACCTACGTCCTCATTGTGAATGTGAGATGAATTTTTGAGCGGGTAAAGTTTGCCCCTAAGGTAACCCGCCTAATTTGTGGGATGCCTGGAATTCGTGATCTGCCCAGCCCCTCATATAATATATATATAGAGAGAACTCATACAACATATCTTCCCTAACAACAATGGAATAAAGCTAGAAATCAATAACAGAGGGAGAAATGGAAAATTCAAAAATATGTGGAAAATAAATAATGTACTCTTAAATACCCAATTAGTTATAGAGGAAATCACAAGGGAAATTAGAGATTATTTTGAGGGAAATGAAAATGAAAATACAACAAAACAAACATTTGAGATGCAGCAAAGGCTGTGCTGACAATGAAATTTATACCTCTAAGTAATTACATTAAAAAATATTTCAAATCTGAAACGTCTCCTTAAAATTGGAAGAAGCAGTAAAAGTAGAGCAAAGTAAACTAAAGTAAACTGAAGGAAGGAAATAACAATGATTAAAGTGGAGATCAATGAAATACAGAACAGGAAAACAATAGAATCAACAAAACTAAGAGGTCGTTCTTTGAAAAGAGCAACCAAATTGACAAAACATTATCTAAATGATTAAGAAAAAAGAGATGACTCAAATAAAATCAGAAATGAAAAGGGAAACATTACAACTGACATCACTGAATAAAATTGAGTATAAAAGTATAATATGCATATTTCTATGCCAGTAATATAGACAACCTAGATAAGCTGGGCAAATTCTTAAAATCACAAAAACTATCTAAACTGACTCAAGACAAAATAGAAGATAGCAACAAGTGAATAAATAGTAAAAAGATTGAATCAGTAACCAAAACCTCCTGTAAAAGTTTGATATTGTTTATGAAATCCAAAAATAGATAATGGATTATGTTTGTAAATGGGTCTTTTCCTTTGAGCATATTAGATTACATTGGATTCAGAGTTTTCACTTTTACTTGGTTAAATAATGATTAAACTGTGATGGGGCCATATCAGTAGGATGTTGATTTCCCACCCCCTTGGTAGGCAGGGACTCATAGAAAAACTGCACTGCAAAGAAGGAAGTTTGGAGTTTTGATCCTGGAGCCTGGGAAGTAAACAAACAGAGATGCAGATAAGTGAGGAAGGAGAGAAGACTCCATTAGACATGGCAGATGCCCAAGAAAAACAGGTGAGCCATTCACCTGATAGTTTACGTCTGGCCTTGTGGAGAGGATACAGCAGCTAAGACAAGAGAGAAATGAGCCCTTGGAAGAGAGGAACCCAGGAAGCCTGAACCCTTGCAGACATCAGCAGACATCTTTATCCAGTAAGTGGCAACAGACTTTGGTGACAGAAACAACTTACACTTTATCACCTGTAACTGTAAGCTTCTACCCCAAATAAATACCTTTTACAAAATCCAACTGATTTCTGGTATTTTGTATCAGCACCCTTTTGACTGAATTATACACCTCCTAGCAAATTAAAACAAAGGGCTAGATGACTAAACAGTGGCATTTTTCACCAAATATTACAAGAAGAAATAACAGCAACATTGCTCATGTTCTTCCAATATGTTGAAGAGAAGGGGAAAACTGCCTAATTCATTCCATGAGGTTAAGATCACCCTTTTACCAAAGCCAGGCACAGAAAACACAAGAAATGAAAATTACAGACCAATATCTCTTATGAATATAGATGCAAAAACCCTCAAGAAAATATTTTCAAACCCAATCCAAAAGTACATTAAAATAATTATACACCATGATCAATTGGATTTAATGTCTGGGATGCAAA
The DNA here is from genome assembly GCA_029593785.1 of Cabassous unicinctus. Taxonomy (NCBI): domain Eukaryota; kingdom Metazoa; phylum Chordata; class Mammalia; order Cingulata; family Chlamyphoridae; genus Cabassous; species Cabassous unicinctus. Next base: position 14,414 of record JAQZBX010025501.1, read on the forward strand.
GATGGTTAAATATAATAAAATCAATTAATATCTTACATCACATTAACAGAATGAAAGGAATAAAACAACACATGATCATCTCAATTGATGCAGAAAAGACATTTGACAAAATCCACCATCCCTTGGTTATCAAAGCTCTTATAAAAGTAGGAATAGAAGGAAACTTCCTCAACATGGTATAGGATATCTATGAAAAAACCACAGCTAACATCCTACTTAGAGGGAAAGAGAGCTTTCCTTCTACAATCAGGAACAAGGTAAGGATGACCACTGTCACTACTGTTATTCAGAATTGTACTGTAAGTTCTTTCCAGAGCAAAAAGCCTTGAAAAAGATGTAAAATATGTTTAAACTAAAAAGAAAGTAGTAAAATTTTCCTTATTTGCAGATGACATATTTCTATACATAAAAAATTCTGAAAAATCCACAACAAAACTCCCAGAGCTAATAAATGAAATCAGCAAAGTGACAGGGTACATATTAACAATCCAAATCAGTAGTGTTTCTATAAATATGCAATGAACAATTGTAAGAAGCCATCTAGAAAGAAAAACATTTTAAATAGCAACTATATTCTTCGGCCAAAGTAGTGCTGATGCAAAATACCAGAAATCGGTTGCCATTTATAAAGGGTACTTATTTGAGGTAGAAGCTTACAGTTACCATGCCATAAAGTATGTTACTTCCCTCACCAAAGTCTGTTGCCATTTGTTGGAGCAGGATGTCTGCCAATGTCTGCAAGAATCCAAGTCTCCCTCTTCTTCTCTAGGCTCTGTGGTCCCAGCTTCTTCCAATATCAGTTTTAGGCTGGGGTAAGTCTCATTTCTTTACCAGGGCTCATTCCTCTCTAGGCTCAGCTGCTATGTTTACTCCAAAAGGTCAGCTGTAGACTATCAGGTAAATGGCTCATCTCTCTTCCCAGGGCCACTGCCATATCTAACATATCTGCTTCTCTGTGTGTTTACTTACTGGGACTCCAGCTGAAAACTCCAAATAACTTCTGTGCCTTGTCATTTTCTGAGTCCCCACCCACCAAGGGGGCAGGGACTCAACATCCTACTGATGGGGCCCAATCAAAGACATAATCATTATTTAATCAAGTAAAAGTGAAACATCTGAAACCACTACAATCGGATATGTCCAGACCAGTTCACCAACATAATCCAATATCTATTTTTGGAATTCATAAAAAATATCAAGATGATACACTCCACCCTCTGAATTCCAAAAAGAAATTACAATGTTCAAAGAAATCTAAACCAGCAACATTGTTGACTACAAATTCATATCATGATCATTTAAAGAAATACATTTTGTCTTGGAGCAAATTCTGCCTGGCTGTAGACCTCTGAAGCTTACAAAAAAATTTATCTGCTTCCAAAACACAAAGGGACAGACAACAGAAAAACATTTTCATTACCACAAGGAGAAAGTGGGAGGGAAAAATGAGTCACGGGTCCTCTACAGTTAAGTAAATCTGAAGGGCATACTGCAATCGATTTCACACTCAGAGAGTCATTCTTAAGAAGATGGTATCTTCTCCCTGGGGCTTCATGCGGAACCACCCTTTCCACAGGTTGCCCAGCAGTGAATTTCTTGGTTCCATCCTCATCAAGCATCTGGGTGGTGACCAAGCTCCAGACCTCACCTTCCAAGAGCATTAGGGAGATAACCACACATTACCCAATATCTGGGATAGGGCCTTAATCCCCCTAGTATAGTGAAGTGAAAACAATATCCTCTCTAAACTTTGGCATACAGGCCCAGTTCTCTCAGAGCAATGAGTTGGCAACCTGGCCTTCCCTAATCCATGGGGTACAGGCCCACTCGTCTGAGACCTTTGGGGCATTCACCTCAACCTCCTTAATCCTTGGGGAAAGTGCTCCACCTCTCTGTACCCTGGGGTGACAAAACTCTCCCTGAACATTGGACAGGAATATCAACCCTCTTTAAGAAAAGGGCAAACTCATCGTCTCTGTACACATGGGTCGGGTTCCTTTCTTGGCCCAAGGCAATGCCTTATAGATCTCAGCTTCCATGGTTTTCCTTTTGAAATCATTTCCTCTTCAATCCCTCCCTTCCATGTCCATTTTAGTCCAAGCTGATAGTGGTTTCTTCATACAGTTCTTTAAGAAACCTGTTGGTTTAGCATGCAAAATTCAGGGGTCCAAGCCATCAAACGTTAAGACTTTCCACAAGCCTTTCCTACATAACTGCATCTTCAATCATGATTTACAAGTTCCAAATTTAGTTAATTCCTCAAATGGGGCACTGTCTTCTGGGGACTTAATTTCCAGAGGCTTGGAATTTCAAGAATAATTTTCTGTTTTCTTTGTGCTCAACAGTCCTGTCCTCATCTTATGTCTGTCAGGTAGCATTTTGTTATAATCTTCAAGGAAAAGCCAAGCTGCATTATCCAAGTTTACTTTGGAAAGTTCTTTAAGTGCCCAGGTTTGCCATTTTCAAATTTTGCCTTCCATGAAACACCAAGAGTTAATCTTGCTAAGTTCTCCATAACTTTAAAAAACAAATCACCTTTCCTCAGGTTTCCAATAATAGTTTCATCATTTATTTCTATGGCCTCATAAAGAGTCTCTTTAGCATCCATATTGCTATCAACAGTCTGTTCAAAGCATTCTAGGCCTTTTCTATCATCTCACAACTCCTCAAAAAAAAAAAAAAAAACTTAACCATTTATAAAATCATTCCAGCATTTTGATAACTGCAAAAGCATGACCCCTCTCTCCAGTACTAAATTTTGTATTAGTCAGCCAAATGGGTGCTCATGCAAAATACCAGAAATATATTGACTTTTCCAAAGGGTATTTACTTGGGACAGAAGCTTACAGTTTTCAGGCCATAAAGTTGAAGTTACTTCCCTCACCAAACTCTATTACCACATTTTGGAGCAAGATGGCTGCTGATGCTTGCTAGGTTTCAGGCTCCCTCTTCCTCTCTTGGTTTGGTGATCCAGCTTCTTCCAATATCAGCTGTAGGCTGGGGTAAGTCTCATCTTTCTTCCAGGGCTTGTTCCTCTCTGAGCTCAGATGCTCTGTTCTCTCCACAAGGTCAGCTGTAGACTCTCAGGTAAACAGCTCATCTCTATTTTTTTTGGCCTCTGCCTTGTCTATCATATCTGCTTCTCTGTGACTATTTACCAAGGCTCCATCTCAAAACTCCAACTAACTCCTGTGCCTTGTCATTTTCAATGTGTGTCCATATCAGCCAAGGGAGTGGGGACTCAATGTCGTCCTGATGTGGCCTAATCAAAACCTTCCTCATTCTTTAATTAAATAAAAGTGAAACCTCTGAATCCAATACAATCTAATATGCACAGACCAGTTTACAAATAGAATCCAAATATATTATAGGAATTAATAAATAATATCTAACTGCTGCAGTAACTAAAAGTATCAAATATCTAGGAATAAATATAACCAAGGATGGATTTGTTTATAGAAAACTCCAAATCATTGATAAACTAAATCAAAGAATGCCCAAATAAAAGGAAGGACCACTAAATTGAGAAACAATATCCTCTTCAACAAATGGTCCTAGAAATAATTGGATCTCAATATGCAATGAATTAAAGAAGAGAGTATTGTGGGATCATGGGTGATGGGGTAGACATATAAGTTTAAGCTCTTACTAAAACAAAATTAAAAGCCAGAGGCTGCCATAAGGAACTGCTTTGGGGCACAGCAAACCAGGACACTGCTTATCAACTCCCAGAAGAGTGAGGCTCAGAGAAACAAAGAAGCCAAATCAAGTAATTGTGAGTTATTAAACCTCCCGGGTGCTGGGAAGGATTCCCCTCCACCACGCCCAGAGTAATAAGTAAGGGTAAATCTCCTGGTAAATTGTATCTAACTGAGGGTAGAGCAGATGTGTACCTCCATGGGAAGGTGCTCTGAGTCATCTAGGAGGTAACTGGACAGATAGGGAAGCCAGAAATAATCATGGGTTGCTTACATCAGTGGCTGGAAGGGGCACACATAACCGGCCCTCAGGGTGGACAGACTAGGTGGATATCCAAGCCCCCTACTCCAAATGGGAGTGTGACTGCAGACTCCCTGCATAGAAGAAGGGTGTTGGAGAGTAGAGAGTTATTTTTTTATGGCAAGTTTAGCCAGTTGGGCCCCCTTTGAATATTGGAAGTGAATGCAACTCAACTGGGTGAGGAGAGGGTTTTCACTTCAGGTTGGCAGTCATGCCCACTCACATAGGTAAAGAGAGATTTATATCAGTGAGGAAGCAGAAACAGGCAGCTATTAGCACCACTCCACCTGACTGCAGGGGATCTAACCTACCAGAGGGAAAAGGGTCAGATAGCCTTCTGAAAGGCTAATTAACTCAAGGAGTCAGAATAGCTCAGTGGAAGAATTACAGACTAGCATATATGAGGTCCTTGGTTTGATTCCGGGCTATTCCTTGAGAAGTGATTCACTGGGCTATCAGGCATCTAGCTGAAATTTTATGAGAGGGAACATGTAGACAGTTTCTCTGTATTAGCGTCTCTTGGATCTCTTATTATTATTATTTTTTAAGGATTCGTTTAAAAAAATTTCCCTTACTTTACTCACTAAAACCTGGTTCAAAACCTGAGGAGGGCAGGCTGCAGTGTGATTGATTGTGGACTACCAGCAGCCTGAGAAGATCCTTAATGGTCTAAGAGAGAAACTTTTTTTCTGTGTTTATTATTTATTTTTCTTCTGTCCCTTTTGTTTCTTTTAAAAAACGAGTTGCTGCTGTCTTGTTTCTTCCTTGTTTTGTATCCACTTCCTTTGTTTCTCTGCTTATTTCTTTTTCTTTCTTTTTTTCCTTTTGGTTACTGATCTATTCTACCTACAGTTTATTTTCACTCCTTAATATTTAAATATTTTGTTTCTGTTGTAGTTCTTTCATTGCACCTCTTTTATTTGGTCTACATTTTTTCTTGTTTGTATTTCTCCCTCTCTCATTTTTTGTCTGTTTACTTTCTTTTTTACATTTTCCATTCTCTCTTTTCTTTTCCTCTCTTCTCGCCATTCCCGCTGTTTAATTCATTCTATATAATATTTTCTCTATTCTGTTTCTTTTTTCATTGTTTCTCTTTGACTTTACTAATTTCATTCTTCTGTGCTTCTTACTCATGTTAATTTTTCAATTTCCTAGGTCTTGAATGGTTGTTCTCCTATCTTTTACTATTATCATTACTATTGTTCTTTTTGTCTTCCTATATATCTTTCCGTTCTCTGATCCTAACATTCTTCTTTCAAAGGAACATAGACAGATCTCTCTCACACACAAAAAAATGGCTGAGTGGAGGTAAGTCCTGCCCAAGTGAGCTGTTCTGGAACCCACAGAGTAGGAACACTTATGGCATCGATCTGGGGGAACTGGAAAAAGAGATAAAGCCATTAACGTGCTGCTGGCATGTTTCTTGGCTGCTGTGTATCCTCTTCCTTGATTTCTCCTTTTTTGCGTATACTGATTTTGTCTACCAATGGTATCTCTTTTCCTTCCTTCATCATTCTATCTTCTGCTTCCTGTTGTTGTTCTTACATTTCACCTCTCTTTTTTTAGTCCTCAATTTTTCTGGTTTTTAATTATACCTCACCTCTCTTGTTTTCTTTATTTTTTAAAATTTTTCTTTTTGTACTATCTTTTCTCTTTCCCTCTCTCATCATCATTCTGGACTTTTAAACCTTTCTAAATATATTTCTCTATTTGTTTTCCCATTTCATTGTTGGTACTCCACTTTTTTATTCCTATTACTCTGCACTATTTACATGAGTTAAATATTCATTTTCCAAGGTCTTATATGGTTCTTTTCTAATGTTGATGATGATTATTATTATTAATATGATACTGTTATTTTTCTTACCACATTCACTTTCTCTGTCCCTAATTTTTTTCTTCAAGGGAACATAAACAACAGCAATGAAATTGAATAAGAATAATAAAGTGTCAAAGAGAAAACTTAACACACACACAATAACAGCAATTAAATAAAACCCTAGAGTAAAGACAGAAGCTCTTCAACTGAATGAACCTATCAAAATAAAAAGATGACCAGACCGAAACCAAAAAGTACAGACCACACTAAGAAACAGGAAGACATGGCTCAATCTAATGAACAAACTAAAAAACCAGGAACAGATGCAGAACATTGAAGAACTAATCAAAGCTACCCAAACAAATAACAGATTAGAACAGACTGAGGAAAGAATTAGTGATGTGGAAGACTGTACCTCTGAAATCAGATAGTAGAACAAATAGATAAAAATATTTTAAAAATCCAGCCAGGAATTAAGGATTTGAATTACAACACAAAACACACAAACATTGACATTATAGGCATCCCAGAGGAAGAAGAGAAGGAAAAAGGGACAGAAGGAGTGTTGGAGGAAATAATGACTGAAAAATTCCCAATACCATTGAGGAAGATGGATGTACATGTCCAGGAAGCAAAGTGCAACCCAAACAGTATAAACCATAACAGACCTACTCCAAAACATATACTCATTAAACTGTTCAATGATCAAGACAAAGAGAAAATACTGAAAGCAGCAAGGGAAAATAGAACCATCAAATACAGAGTATCTCAACAAGATTAAGTGCTGATTTCTTACCTGAAATCATGGTCGCAAGAGGGCAGAGGTATGATATAGTTAGGGTTCTAAAAGAAAAAAAAACTTCCTTCCAAGAATACTCTGTGCAGCATAGCTGGCATTCAAAAATGATAGAGAGTTCAAAATATTCACAGATAAACAAAAATTAAGCGAGTATGCCAATAAGAAACTTGCAATTCAAGAAATACTAAAGGGGGTTCTGCAGGTTGAAAGAAAAAAAAACATTTTATAACATTTTATAACATTTTAAACATTCTTATAACATTTTTATAACATTCTTTTTAAAAATGAAAAGAATATATGACATACATAAATCCAAAGAAAATATGGCTAATGAAAGTAGTTGCTTGAGAGTAATCACACTGACAGTTTATGGATTAAACTCCCAGTCAAAAAACACAGTTTGGCAAAATGGATAAGGAAATATGACCCATTTATAAGTTGTCTACAAGAATCCCACCTTAGACCCAGGGATTCAAGGAGGCTGAAAGTGAATGGTTGGAAAACAATCTTAAAGGTAAACAATAATTTAAAAAGGCTGAGAGTAGCTATACTAATATTGGATAATATAGACTTTAAATGCAAATCTATAGTAAGAGACAAAGATAGTCACTACATGCAGTGAAAGATATAGTCTGTCAATAAGAAAGATCAATCATAAACATTTATGCAACTAACAGGGCAGCTTAAAATACATGAGGCAAATACTGCACAAACAAATTGGAGAAATAAATGACTGTACAATTACAGTGGGCTTTAATACCCATTACCACCATTAGACTGAAAACTCAACAGAGAATCAATAATGAAACAAAAGACTTTGAATAATACATTAGAGGATCGAATCTAATAGACATATGCACAACACTACACCCAAATACAGCGGGATATACATTTTTCTTGAGTGTACATGCATCATACTCAAAGACAGACCACATACTAGACCAAAGAAAAAATCTCAATTAATTCAGAAAGATTGAGATTATGCAAAGTAATGTCTGTGACCACAATGGAATGGAATTGGAAATCAGTAAGGGACAGAGAACCAAATTAGGCACAAATGTAAGGAACTTAAACAGCACACCCTTTGACAAACAGTGAGTCATTGAGGAAATCACAAAAGAAATCAGCAATTGCATTGCAATGAATGAAAATGAATGAAAAACATATCAAAACCTATGGGATGCAGCAAAAGCTATATTGAGAGGGAAATTCACAGCCATAAATGTATTTATCAAAAAGAAGAAATAGATAAAATCAAGATGTAACTGCAAACCTTGAGGAATTAGAAAGAGAAAAACAAACAAACCCCAAAGGAATTAGAAAGAAAGTAATAACAAAGATTAGATAAGAAATAAATAAAAGTAGAAAATAAGATAGCACTAAAAAAAAAATGCTGTTTCTTTGAGAAGATCAATAAAATTGACAATCCTTTAGTTAGACTAACAAAAAGAGAGAGAATATGCAAATACACAAAATAATAAAGAATGGGATATCATCACTGACCCCACAGAAATAAAGAGTATCATAAATGGATAATTTGAAAAATTATATGCAAACTAGAAGGATAATTTAGAGGAATTGGTCTAATTCATAGACACTCACAATCAGCTTAATTAATGAAAGAAGAAATTGATGAACTTAACAGATGAATTACAAGTAAAGACTTAGAATCAATCATCAAAAAGCTCCCAAATAAGATGAACCCAGGACTAGGTGTCTTCACAAGTGAATTCTACCAAACATTCGAGAAAAAACTAAAAACAATCCTGCTTAAATTCTTCCAGAAAAACAGAAGTAGAAGGAACATTGCCTAACTCATTCTATGATGCCATCATTACCCTAACACAAAAGCCAAACAAAGATCCCACAGAAAAGGAACATTGCAGACCAATTTCTCTAATGAACATAGATGCTAAAATCCTCAACAAAATACATGCTAATCATATTCAACAACACGTCCAATGAATTATACAGCATGACCAAGTGGCTTTCATCCCAAGTATGCAAGGATGGTTCAAAAAAAAAAAATCAATCTTTGTAACACACCACATAAATTTGAATGAAAAAAAATCACATGATCATCTCTATAGATGCAGAAAAAGCATCCGACAAAATGCAGCACCCTTTCCTGATAAAAAGTATGTAAAAGATAGGAATAGAAAGAAACGTTCTGAACATGATAAAAGGTATATATGAAAAACACACAGCTAACATCATATAGAATGTTGAAATCCTAAGTTTTCCCTCTAACATCAAAAACAAAACAACGATGCACACTATAACTGCTCTTATTAAACATTGTCTTAGAAGTATTTGCTCAAGAACTGAGGCAAGAATGAGAATAAGATATAAAAGGTATCCAGATTTGAAAAGAAGAAGTAAAAATTGCACTATTTAGAGATGACATGATCCTGTACATGGAAAGCACTGAGAAATCTACAATGAAGCTTCTAGAACTTTTAAATGAGTTCAGTAAGGTTGCAGGCTGTAAGATCAATGCTGGAAAATCAGTAGTAATACTGTACACCAATAATGAGCAATCTGAGGAAGAAATCAAGAAAAAATATCATTTAGGATAGTAACTAAAAGAATCAAATACATGGGAATAAATTTGACTGAGGAAGTAAATGACTTATACAAGGAAAACTACACAACACTGTTTAAAGAAATCAAAGAAGACTTAAATAAATAGAAGAACATTCCCTGTTCCTGGATAGGAAGACTAAGCATCATTAAGCTTTCTATCCTATTGAAATTAATCTACAGATTCAATGCAATCCCAATAAAAATCAACACAGCATTTTTTACTGAACTGAAAAAAACTATCTACAAAATTTATTTGGAAGGATAAGAGGCCCAGAATGATGAAAGACATATTGAAAAAGAAAAATGAAATTGAAGGAATCACACTACCTGACTTTAAAACATTCTACAAAGCTACAGTGTTCAAAACTGCATGATATTGTCACAAGGTTAGACATAATAACAAATGGAACCAAAGTGAGAGTTCTGATAAAGATCCTCACATATACAGTCATCTGTTATTTGACAAGGCTACCAAGTGCACTCAGTTGGGAGAGAATGGTCTCTTCAACAAATGGTACTTGGTGAACTGGATATCCAACTTCAAAAGAATGAGAGAAGAACACCATCTCACACCTTATACAAAAATCAACTCAAGATGTATCAAACATCTAAATATCAGAGCCAAAATCATAAAGACCTTGGAAGATAATATGGGGAAGCACGTACAGGACATTGTAATAGAAAATGGTTTCATGAACTCCACACCCAAAGCACAACCAGCAAAAGGAAGAATAGATAATTGGGATCTCCTCAAAATTAAAAAAATTTGCACCTCAAAGGATGTTATTAAGAAAGTAAAAAGGCAGCCTACACAGTGGGAGAAAATATTTGGCAACCATATATCTGATTTGAGCCTAATATCCAGCATATATAAAGAAATCCTACACTTTGAAAATAAAAATAGAACCAATCCATTTTAAAAATGGGCACGTGACTTGAAAAATCAATTCTCCAAGGAAGAAAGGCAAATTGCTAAAAAGCATAAGAAAAGATTATCAACGTCACTAGCTTTTAGGAAAATGCAAATCAACAGTAGAATGAGATGCCATGTAAACCCATTAGACTGGTAGCTATTGAAAAAACAGAGGGCTGTAAGTGTTGGGGAGTTTGTGGAGGAATGGGAACCCTCATCCACTGTTGGTGGGAATGTAGAATGGTCCAGCCATTATGGGGGACAGTTTGGCAGTTTCTTAAAAAACTAACTATAGAACTACTGTATATCCAGCAATTCCACTACTGGGTATATACCCAGAATAATTGAAAGCAAAAACACAAACAGATATATGCACACCAAAGTTCATAGCAGCATTATTCACTTTTGCCAAAAGTTGGAATCAACCCAAATGCCCACCCACAGATGAATGGATAAACAAACTGTGGTACATACATAAAATGGAATATTACTAGCTGTAAGAAGGAATAGAGTGCTAACACACAGGGTAACATGGATGAATCTTGAGTACCTTATGTTTAGTGCTGAAATCCCAGGCATTGAATGATGAACAGTACATGACACCGCTGATATGAATTAAGAAAATTGAGTAGACTCAGAGAGCTATTGTCTGGAAGATAGGTTTACAGAAAATAGAAAGGGACAAGGTTGTGAGCCAATGCCCACACGTATGTAACCTATGGTTAGGTGAATGTAGTTGCACATTGAAGGAATATGACAGGAGGGTAGTGTCATTCTCGGGTTGGGTGGTGCAGTTTTGAAAGGTGGGCAGATTGTGGAGGGTGGGTTGGGAGGTCTAGGATACTGGGGGGAGGGTTGGGAGAGGGACCAGTAGAACACTGGGGATTAGCAGGTATGTGGTTGAAAATACAAAGTTGGGAATGCTCTTATAGTAATATGACAAGGAAGGGTTACTGATTTAGGGTGTAGGATGGGGAGCATTTGGGCCAGGGTGTACCTGGAACAGGCTTCTAGGGAGTGTGTGAGTGATCAATATCATAATGCGTTGTATCAGGGGGTGGAGACCCACATAAGGAGAGGGAAGGAGTTGAACTTCCATCCTGAGAAGAACTGATTTGTTTACAAAAGAGGGGCAGGAGTGTCTCAAGAGCATAGGCAGTTCCTAATAGGGGAAGACAAACCAGTGTATCAACACCTTAGTGTTGTTGCAAGTAACTATGAATCTTGTCATCCAAGGAGTAAACTCGGGTGGTAGCCATGTGCCCCTAGGGGAGGGGGAGGGAAGAAAAGAATAGATTGAAAAGGGGGTATTTAGTGGCCAATGGAAGTGTTCTACATGATCTTGCAGTGTTGGACACAGGCCATGTTAAATATCATCAAAATTTATAAAAGTGTATGTTCTAAAATTTAACCCATAATTTAAACCATTGACCATGGTTAGTAGCTATGTTTCACTATTTGTATACCAGTTGTAACAAAGGTACTATCCACATATGAAAATGTATTAATACAGGAAGAGGGAAAAGGGGAGGATGCTGGGTATATGGGAGTCCCCTGTACTCTGTATGTGATTTTATTGTGACCTAAAACTTCTTTGAATACAAAATGAAAAAAAGTAAGACACTGTGGAATAAATGGTAGAAAATGCCACTGTATATTGAGGACACCAAATATTAGTGATGAAAGGCAAAATGTCAAAAAAATGTTAATGAAAAAAATATTTTTCATTATTTTTTAATATCCCAATCTTTTAATTTTATTTAACTTTTTGCTTTCTTATTTTCATGTCTTTTATTTCTTATGTTTTTCCTATTATTTGTATTTGACTATTAAAATGGCTTCATTTTTGAAGAGACTTTGGATCACAGAAGGCTTACACCTGGGGCAGGAGATGATCATTGGTGTGGGGTGTCAGTGATGGGGCATATATTGGAGAAAGTTCACCTGGGCATATATAAAAGTTATAAAAAATTGTTCAAATGTTCATGGGGCTTTTTCACAGTGGGTGAAGCCTCAAACAATAACTGAGAGAATATTGAATTCCCATCCTGGAGAGCTCTGTCACATTCTCTAATGGAGAGGCAACAGTCCCCCAAGTGCAGGAGTAATGATTGGCAAAGGAGGATGACCCATTGATGGGCCCTTGATATTGACGACTATGCTTATTACCTTTCCTCTTGAAATTGAAACTTAGCCAGTATTGTGGGGTGACTAAGTGTTGCCTGCTGAGAGCCTCCTTATTGCTCAAATGTGGTGTCTCTCTAAGCCATACTCAGCATATAAATGCCTTACCTTCCCCTCCAGCATGGGACAGGACTCCTGGTAATGAGCCTCCCTGGCACTCAGGGATTACTACCAAGCACCATCTAGCAATGCAATGTAAAAAGACTTCGAATAAAACGGGGATAAGGTAAAAACAAATGTGTTTATATGGCTAAGAGACTTCAAAGTGAGTCAGGAGGTCATTCCAGAGATAATGCTTATGCACATCTCAGCAGGATTTCATAGACTGCCAAAGTGGATGCTATCCCAAATAGGGGGTCTCCTAATTGTTCTGGAGACACCCAGTTTCTAAAGTCAGGGCAAATAGCTTCAGAGTTTGGTGCCTTGCCAGTGAGCCCTACTTTAGAATTTGTGCTCCTGAGGGTGACAGAGTTGGACACAATTATGGCTTCCCTACACATGGCTCATCTGTCCCTTCTTTTTAAACCTATCCTTCGTGCTTGATTTTGTAGGTGTATGTCCAAGAGACTGGAGTGTTTGGGCTGTTCATGTGTCAGCTGGGACCTGAGCCTCAGCAGATTTGAAACAACTACTCTACAACTCATTGGACTCACCCAGGACAATTAACAGGAGGTGAGGAATGACAACTACCATTCCAAGGAAATGGGAGAACCACAGCTGCAAGCAAGAAAGTTCCATCCTTTGTCTGCATGGACACCTCATTTGGAGGTGGAGTAGACATCACCATCCCTGAATCCTCAGGATTGGGGAATGATCAATGGACTAGAGTGGACTTACTGATATTCTACTACAGACATATTATGATTCTAGCAATGGAAGAAATTATGACATTGATGTGGAGGCAGTGACCATTGGGTGCTCTCGGGGCAAGGAGAGGGAAACATAGTTGTAGTACGGGGCTTTTTCAGGACTTGGGAATCATCCTGAATGACATTGCAATGACAGATATAGGCCATTTTATATTGTCACATAACATGAAACACTGAATGGGAGAGAGTGTAGACTACAATGTGAACTATACTCCATGCTCAGTGGCAAAGTCCCAGGATGTGTTTATCAATTGCAATGAATGTACCACACTAATGAAGGATGGTTATATGGGAGGGTGTGGGAGGTGTGGGGAGTGGGGAATATGGGAGTCCCTATATTTTTTGTGTAACATTTATGTAATCTAAGTATTTTAAAAAATAAAAAATAATATTCATTTTTAAAAAAAGAATGAAGGAAGACCAAAAATCATAGCTGCATTATTTACAGTTGACAAAAGATGGAAGCAACCCTAGTGTCCATCAACCAATGAATGGACAAACATGTGGTATAGAAATACAATAGAATATTATTCAGCTCTAAAAAAAGAAGTTCAGATATATAAACAACCTGTATGAACCAGAAACAAAAGGACAAATACTGTATGATCACATTGTTATAAAATAATTAGAATGAGCAAACTTATAAAGTCAGAATCTAGAATATAAGTAATAGGACCAAGACTGGTCCTAGGGAATAGGGAATTAAAATGCAAATAAGTCCTACTTGAAATGATGGATATATTTTGATAATTGATGGCAATGATGATAACACAACATTGTGAATGTAACTAACAACACTGACACATATATCTGAATGTGGTTAAAAGGGGAATTGTTAGATAACATTATGGTAACAGAATAAAATTTCTTTAAAAATCCATGATACTGCATATCTCAGTGAATCCTAAGTCAAAACACAGACTGTAGTTAATAGTACAATTATAAAAATGTGCTTTCATCAACAGTAACAAATGTATAACACCAATATAAGGTTTTAATAATAAGGGTGCATATTGGAATCCTGTAATTTATTAATGATTGGTGTGTATAACTATAAGTTCTTTAATAAACTAAATAAAAAATAAAAAATAAAAATATTTGACTGAAGAAGGACATCTGACAAGGTTTGAGAAAGGGGAAGCCATCTAAGGGATTAGTGGTTCTCAGTGATATCCATTTCCATTGGATCATATTATGAAATTCCTAGAAGAAGAAGAGAAATGACAGATGAAATGTATTTGAATAAATAATGGCCCAACACACCCAAAATTTGGCTAAAGTTATAAATCCACTTATTTAAGAATCCAAGATAACCTTGAATGAAGTCAATTCATAGAAATTTATGCCAAACCATGACATAATTAAGTTTGTAAAAAACTAAACACACAAAAAATCTCAAAGACAGAGAAAAAAATATTACTAATTCAAATGACACTTGAATTCTTCTCTGAAAGAATGGATGTAAGAAGGAAGTAGTATAAAAATTTTCAAATACTGGAAGAAAATATCTGGCAACCAAAAATATTGTATCTGGCAAAACTATCCTTCAGAAAGGAATATAGATTAATCCATTTACAGATGAAGGAAAACTAAGAGAATTTATCTCTAGCAGGTCTATCCTTAAAGAATGACCACAGGAAATGCTCTAATGAGAAATGAAACAATAGCAGAATTATGCTGGAAGCTTCCCAATAAAAGAATAATGAATTGGATGAATAGGGTAAAAATAGACATAAGTACAATGGACTATCCTTCTCCTGAGTTCTTAAAACATATTTGATGGTTGAATCAAAACTTATAACATCATCAATTGCTATAAGTGTTATGTTCTCACAATAATATAACAAGATGAATAAAACAAGATGTAATCCTTAAAAATATTCAAATAACCTACAGAATTTTTCTTAAAAAATAAGAA
>JAQZBX010025502.1:0-17270 GCA_029593785.1 Cabassous unicinctus
TTAAGCCTAAAAAAAAAAAAAAAAGAATCTTTCATGATGCTGCTATTTTACATGATAAAATTAACCAAAGACAGTCTTTAATTAGTGTCTTGAATGGCTCATACATTTATATTGGAAACATCACCTTTGCAGACTTTGATTTCTGAGTCCATTGATCTGCCAAAGCTTTGAAATGTGAGGAATTCATTTGTTCATATCTATCGAATTAGAAAGAAAAGCAACCGCTTTCCTGCCCTTTGACTTATCCATCTAGGAGCTCGAAGGTTTTCCACCTTTCATATTTTTCTCTCTGTTCTAATAACCTTTGGAGAGAAGCTAGTTTTTCACAGCTCCTTGCCCCAGGAATCATTTGACAAAAGAAAGCAAACATACATAAGAAGAGTTGTTGGTTCCTTAAAGGCTCAAGCTGTAAAATAAGTCAATAAAAATGGCTGCTACTAAGAGGATATCGAAGTTGCTAGTTAGTATAGGAAACAGGAAGCTTAAAATTTTATTGAAATTTACTGGATAATATCAATTAGCTATTATGGCCTTTGTTTAATAATAATTATTATATTAATAATAATAGCTAGTACATGCATAGCACATAGTATGTGAGAAGCATTATTCTAGATGTTTTGTGTGTATTAACCTTTTACTCCTTGCATGACTTCAAGGAGGTAGGCATTACTATCTCGGCTTCCCAGAAAAGGGAGCTTTAGTCCACACAGGGAGGTCGGGTGACTCGCACCCAGCTGGCAAGTGGCAGAGCTGGGATTAAAGCCCAGGCAGGCAGGCTTCAGCCTCTGGCTCCTTAACCACTGCAGTGTGTTATATAGTTTCTTCCAGGATGTTTTTACAACAAGGAAGAAACTTTTTTTTAAGGTTAAGAATTTAATATTTGGCCTAAGGAAAGTTGAGTGCTTTGTTAATATGCCATCTCTAGCCTGGTACATAGGAGGCTTTCAAATAAACTTTTGTCGGGTGAATGAGTGAGTAAACAGACATAGAACATCACAGATTTTGTGCCATTTAGTTGCCTTAGTCCGAATTGTCACCATTGCCAATAGTTTTCTTCTTCCTCTTATCACTGCCTCCCCCGCCCCACCACCGCCCAAATTTGGTTAATGATAAATTTATCCTGCCATCCTTCTGCTCAGTCCTAACCAACAGGCCTGTATTTCTCATCCTTCAGTGATCATACATCCTGCTCAGAACACACCAAGGCTGCTGACATTCCAGTAGGGGATGTGGAGTACAAGGCAAGAACAGAAAAAGCTTTTTCACAAATAAAATACATGGCCTTAAGTACCCCAGAAGATGTACCAGTATAGATCCATGGACAACAAAAAGAGGAAGAGATCATGTCTGTTTGGGAGGCACAGGAACTTCTAAGACAGAAACTCTTTTGCCTCATCCTCTGTGACCTGCACCAGCCATAGTATGCTTCATTCATATTTATTCAACGTTCATGTAATACCTGTTTTTTAGCTTCCTAGGTTGCTTAAGCAAATACATGAAATGGTTCAGATTAAACAATGGGAATTTATTCGCTCACAGTTTTGAAGCCAGGAAAATGTCCAAATCAGGGCGATGTTTTCTGTGCAAAGACTGAGGCATTCTAGGACTGGCTGCTAGCAATCCTTGGCTCCTTTGTCACATGGCAAGGCGCATGGCAGCATCTCCTGGTCTCTCCCTTCTCTTTCAGGTTTCATTGATTTTAGCTTCTGGCTTCCTGTGGCCTTTTCTGTGTCTAGATTTCATTCTCTTACAAAGGGCTCAAGTAATAGGATTAAGACCCATCCAGAATGAGGTGGGTCACACCTTAATTGAACTAATCTCATCAAAAGGTCCTACTTACAATGGGTTTACACCACAAGAATGGATTGAATTTAAGAACTTGTTTGTCTGGGGTACATATAGCTACAAACCACCACAATCTGTTACATGCCAAGCATCGTGCTAGGCATAAGATGCATAAGATATATTCCCTGTCTTCAAGGAGCACAACTCTTTTGGAGGGGAAAGATACCCTCTAACCTTCTGCTCTAATTATTACCTCTCCCACAACATCACAACAGCTCACTTAACCTTATTCTATTAATCTTTTCATTATTTATCTCCACATCTTATTGGGACTCTCTGGGGGATCATTATTCATTCACTTACATATTTAGTGAGCATTTACTAAGTGAAAATCATTATTTTAGTTGTAGGGGATATGATAATTAGCAAACCTCTCACAGAGCTTATCATCATCCCCAAGTTTATCCCAGATCCCACTCTTTCCTCACAAAGCTGCATTTCTGACTTCCTGTTGGATCTTGCTAACTGAATATCTAGCCATCATTTCAGACTTTCTCTGATCCTCTTAACCCCACCCTTGGCTCTACTCTCCTACTCGTACTTGAAGCAGTTTCACTCATCTCTTGCTGCTCTTCTCCAAATTTCTGAACAAAATAGACTATTGTTTTCTATGACCACCACCAATGGTGTGACTAAGGGAGTCACACTTGGTCTGTATTTCTCTATTCTCCTCTGGACAAAGTCCTAACCTTAGTACTTCAACTGCTTCAAACTACCCTACTGGGGGTGAGGGAAACATCTGGAAAAGTGGTGGGAGGAGTTTGATGGACCCTTTTCCCAGCAAAACAGCCATTTAACTGATAAAAATGGTTTAATAAAACAACCATTTACAGTCTCTGGAAATTGTCCTAAGGGCATCTAGCAAATGGAGAAACATTTATCAAAGAAAATATGCTAGATTTCCCAGCAGCATTTGTTTAAAAGACTATTCTTGCGGAGCAGATGTAGCTCAAGTGGTTGAGCACCTGCTCCCCACATGGGAGGTCCCAGGTTCAGTTCCCAGTGCCTCCTAAAAAGAAACAAACAGTTCCCAGTGCCTCCTTAAAAAAAAAAAACAATGAGCAAGCAAAATAAAATAAAATAAAAAAACTCAGTGGTTTAGCACCAGCTTCCTGTATATGAGGTCCCAGGTCCAATCTCTGGCCCTGGTATCTCAAAAAAAAAAAAAAACAAAAAAAACCAACCACTATTCTTTCCCCATTGCATGTACTTGGCACCCTTGTAAAAAATCAATTGGCCAAAAATGTGTGGGTGAATTTCTGAACTCTCAAATCTATTCCATTGATCTATATATCGCTCCATATACAAGTATCACATTGTTTTGATTACTGTAACTTTGTAGTAAGTTTTGAAATCAGGGAGTGTGAGTTCACCAACGTTTTTCTTTTTAAAACTTTTTTTGGCTGTTTGGGAAACTTTACAATTCCATATGAATTTGAAGATTGGCTTTTCCATTTCTGCAAAAAAAAAAAAAAAAAGATGGCTAGAATTTTTATAGGGATTGTGATGACTCCGTAGATTGCTTTGGGTAGTTTTGACATCTTAACAACATTAAATCTTCCAATTCATGAACACAGGCAGTCTTGCCATTTATGTAGATCTTTCAAATTTCTTCCAGCAATATCTTGTAGTTTTTAGTGTGTGACTCTTTCACCTCTTTAATTAAATTTATTCCTAGATATTTTGTTATTTTAGAAATTATTGTATATGGATTGCTTTCTTAAGTTCCTCTTCAGATTGTACATTGAAAGTATATAAAAACACAATTGACTTTTGTTTGTTGAACTTGTACCCTGCTACTTTGCTGGATTTCTTTATTAGCTCTAGTAGCTTCCTGTGGATTCTTTGGGATTTTATATACATAAGATCATATCATCTATGAATAAAAATAATTTTACTTCTTCCATTCCAATTTGGGTGCCTTTTATTTCTTTTTCTTGCCTAATTGCTCTAGCTAGAATTTCTAGTACAATGTTGAATAGCAGTGGTGAAAACAGGCATCCTTGTCTTCTTTCTGATATTAGGAGGAAAGCTTTCCACATATAAAAGTATGAAATAGTTTATAACATATAAAAATTAACTCAAAATGGATGAAAGACCTAAATATGAAAGCTAAAAGCATAAAAGTCTGGGAAGATAATATAGTAGCAAATCTTCATGATCTTAAGACTTCTTGAGAAGATAGCGGATTGGGGAGCTCTAGGATAGTTGTTCCACCAAAACAACTATTAACCAGGCAAGAACTGTCTCAAACAACTATTTGAAAGTCTGGAGGCCAGAAGGACAATATTCAATGGTCCTGCATACAACTGGAAACACATTAATTCCCTCCAGAATAGGGTGCAAGTCCTTGGGTAACATTCACTCTTAAACTTAACATCCTTAAATATTATGACATGAAACTGATACAATTTATGTCATATGATAATGGGAAAAGTTAGGAAAGAAAACAAAGATATTCGTTTTATGTACATAGACAATCATACTCATAACAAAACAAGGAAGAAATATTCATGGCCATTACAGTTCTCATTTCTGTAACTGGTCACGTGATCGAAGTTCGTATTTATCAGTACTTTCTTCCACCACCTATTCCATGTTCCCTTTACCCTCAGCAAGCATCTCAGCTGACCATGGTTCTTTGTCTGGTGAGGCAGCCCAAACCTTCATTCAGGAAGATTCTGGGCCATTGTTAGTTCTGCTTGGATTGGGTTGTTGCAATTTTCCATTGACTTTAATCACAGGGCATGGTAGTACTAAGAGACACCTTAGGTGATCTCCTGTATTCCAGGCAAACTCTTCTTTACCTCCATTATGTAAGAGCAGTCCTATGTCCCCTTGATAGTCAGAATGAATCACCCCAGCCAGTAAAGTAAGTCCCTTCTTTGCCTGTTGATTCAGAGGCATGAGGAGCTCAAAGCGGCCAGGTGGCAGTCTTAAATTCCAGTTCAGTGGAATCATTGTTGTGTTCCCTGGTAGAAGCACTCCTCCTTTCAGAACAAAACCTGTAAACCAGCAGAGCTTAAGGTTGCAGGGACAGGAAGCAAAAATTTTCCTAGTGGATCACTCCTAATTTTACCCCTTGATTCCTAGAACAGTGAATCCTGGCTACAGGAGAAACAGCACCATAGAGTGGTCGTTGATTTAGAGTATACACAGCCTCCAAGAGAACACTGCCCCAGCCCTGCAAGGTATTGCCACCTAATTGGTGCCGTAATTGAGTCTTCAAAGGGCCATTCCACCATTCTATCAGGCCAACTGCTTCAGGATGAGGGAAACATGGTAAGATTACAAAGCCTAAATAGCAAAATTGCAGAAGAAAATCCTTCATTATCACAGTGACTTTAAATGTAAATGGATTACACTTTCCAGTAAAAAGGCAATGATTGGCAGAATGGATTAAAAAAGCATGACCCAACTATATGCTGTCTGCAAGAGACTCATCTTACATTCAAAGATACAAGTAGGTTGAGGGTGACAGGATGGAAAAAATATATACCATTGTAAGTAGTAACCAAAAGAGAGCTGGTGTAGCTATAATAATTTATGATAAAATAGATAAGTCAAAAACAGTTATGACGGACAGAGTCATTATATACTAATTTAACAGGAAGATATAACAATTATAAATAGATGTGAACCTAACAGGAGAGCCCCAAAATACATGAAGCAAATACTGTCAGATTTGAAGGGGAAAACTGATGGTTAATCATTAATAGTAGGAGACTTTAACATACCACTCTTAATAATGGGTAGAACATCTAGTCAGAGGATGATTAAAAGTTCAGGACTTGAATGATACACTAAACCAACTAAAACTAACAGACATATATAGAACACTATACTCAATAAAAAGAGAACACACATTCTTCTTGAATGCATGTGGATCATTCTCCAGAATAGATCATATTTGGGTCACAAAACAAGTCCCAATAAATTAAAAATATTGAAATCATACAATGTATATTCTCTGACCACAATGGAATGAAGATAGAAATCAATAAAGAGGGAGAAATAGAAAATTTACAGTTATGTGCAAATTAAACAACATAGTCTTAAACAACCAATGGGTTAAAGAGGAAATCAGAACAAAATTAGTAAATAACTTGAAGGAAATGAAAATGAAAATATAACATACCAAAACTTATGGGATGCAGTGAAGGAAGAATTGAGAGGGAAATTTAGAGCTCTAAATGTTTACATTGAAAAAGAAGAAAGACTTCAAATCACAGACCTAATCTAAAAACTGGAAGAACTAGAAAAAAAGAGCAAATTAAACCAAAAACAAGAATAGGAAAGAGATTAAAATGATTAGAGTGGGAATAAATGAAATAGAAAACAAACAAATGAACAAATGAAAAAACAATAGAATCAACAAAACCAAAAGTTGGTTTTTCGGAAAGATCAATAAAATTGACAAACTTTTAACAAGACTGACAAAGAAAAAAGGAGAGCGGATACAAATAATGAATATCAGAAATGAAAAGGGGGACATTTCTACTGACCCTACTGAAATAAAAAGGAATATAAGAGGATATTGTGAACAAATATATGCCAATAAATTAGATATCTTAGATGAAATGAACAAAATCTTACAAACATACAAACTACGTACATTGACTTAGGAAAACAGTAGATCTCAAAAAAAAAAAAAATTACTAATAAAGAGATTGAACTAGCAATCAAAAACCACCCAACAAAGAAAAATCCAGGATCAGATAGCTTCACAAGGGAATTCTACTAAACATTCCAAGAACACTAAACTCCAACTCTGCTAAAACTCTTCCAAAAAATTGAAGAGGAGGGCCACTCCCTAACTCATTCTATGAGACCAACATCACCCTCATGCCAAAGTCAGATAAAGATACTACAAGAAAGATGTGACAGTTTGAATTTGGTGAATCCCCCAAAAAGATTAATCCATTCCTGTGGGCGTGAGGCGCTTTTTATTGGAATACATCAGTAAAGCATGACTCAGGTTTGGTCTCTACCCTCTTACTGGAGCTTTATATAAATGGAAACACAGAGGGAGAGAGACACAGAGAAAGGAACCTGCCATTTTTGGTCCTGCCCTAAGACAGAGGACTCGAGGATCGCTAGCAGCCAAAACTTAAGCACAAAGCCCCTAAGAAGGTGGCCCCACAGAGCAGGTCAAGGCTGAAGAGACAGCCATATGCCTGATTGACAACAGCTGGTCTCTGGGAGACAGTGAGACCAAAGGGGAAGGCAGGAACCTCAGCAGAGATTGGCTGCCATGTTGCTTCACCGCATGACAGGATGCCAGGATCAACAGTGGCTGACTTTGGCGAGAAAGCATCTCTGCTGATGCCTTGATTTGGACATTTCACAGCCTCAGAACTATAAGTTTTACCCCAAATAAATATCCTATTATAAAAGCCAACCCATTTCTGGTATTTTGCAAAAGGAAAACTACAGATCAATATCTTTAATGAATATAGATGCAAAATTCTCAACAAAATACTAGCAAACTCGGGAAGCAGATGTGGCTCAAGCAATTGGGCTCCCGTCTACCATATAGGAAGTCCAGTGTTTGATTACCAAGGTCTCTTGGTGAAGGCAAGCTGGCCTGAGCAGATAGCTGGCCCAAATGGAGTGCTGGCCCGCGTGGAGAGCTGGTGCAGCAAGATGATGTAACAAAAAGAGACACAGAGGAAAGACAATAAGAGACACAGCAGACCAGGGAGCTGAGGTGGCGCAAGAGATTAAGTGCCTTTCTCCCACTCTGGAAGGTCCCAGGATCAGCTCTTGGTGTCGCCTAAAGAGAAGACAAGCAGACACAGAAGAACATACAGCGAATGGACACAGACAGCAGACAACCGGTGGTGGTGGTGGTGGGGGGAATAAATAAATAAATAAACATTTTTAAAAAATACTAGCAAACTGAATCCAACAGTACATTAAAAGAATTATACACCATGATCAAGTGAATTTATCCCTGTTATGCAAGGGTGGTTGAACATAACGAAATCAATTAATGTAATACACCCCATTACCAGAATGAAGGAAAAGAATCACATGATCATCACAACTGATGCAGAAAGGCTTTTTAACAAAATACAGCACACTTTCTTGATAAAAACACTTAGAACACTAGTAAGAGAAAGAAACTTCCTTAGCATGATAAATGACATATATGAAAAGCCCACAGCTGACATCTTATTTAATGGTGAAAGACTGAAAGCTTTCCCTCTAAAATCTGGAACAAGACAAAGATGCCCACTGTCACCACTGTTATTCAACATTGTTCTGGAAGTTATTACCAGAGCAGTTAAGAAACATAAAGATATAAAATGCATCCAAATTAGAAGGGAAGAAGTAATACTTTCTGTATTTGCAGATGGTAAGATCCTATACATA
This sequence comes from Cabassous unicinctus, assembly GCA_029593785.1. Lineage (NCBI taxonomy): Eukaryota > Metazoa > Chordata > Mammalia > Cingulata > Chlamyphoridae > Cabassous > Cabassous unicinctus. The sequence goes on from JAQZBX010025502.1 coordinate 8,224, forward strand.
AAAATCTTGAAAAAGCCACAACAAGGTGCCTTAACTTATAAATGAATTCAGCTAAGTGGTGGGGTCCAAGATCAACACCCCAAAATCAGTAGTGCTTCTCTTGTTCTACTGTCATTTGCAAAGTGAGGAAATACTGCTACTGGTAATAAAACTACAAATGCAGGCTTACAGAAAGAGATTTATATTTATCTTCCTGCAATTTGAGGTTGGTTCTTGAAGATAAATAAACTTGCTCTTTCTAGTTTCTTAAATAGCCTGAACTGCTCTGGGCACAAAAAGGTAGGATTTTGTGCGTGTGTGTGTGTGTGTGTGTGTGTGTGTGTTGGGCATCCTATACAGGTACTAGAATTCCATTACTGTAGCTGCAAATAGTGAAAAGAAATATATCTTACTGTAGTTGAACTTGTATTCCACACTCTGTCCTTTGGCCTAGAGCTCTAGCATGCCCAAGCCATAGTGCCACCAGGGACAATCGAAAGAAGAAATCCATAAAAAATTTCATTCACAATAACATCTAAAGTAATCAAATATCTAGGAATAAATGTAGCCAAGGATGTAAAGGACTTGTACACAGAATTTACAAAACATTCCCAATCTTAAAACATATTGCAAAACCATAGTAATCAAAGCAACATGGTCCTGGCACAAGGACAGACATATAGACCAATGCAATAGAATTGAGAACTCAGAAATCAACCCTCACATTTATGGCCAACTGATTTGACAAGATGGCAAAGACCACTCAATTGGGAAAGAATAGTGTCTTCAACAGATAGACCTGGGAAACTGGATCTCCGTTGTCCAAAAAAGGAGGACTTCTACCTCACACCTTATACAAAAGTCAACTCAAAATAGATCAAAGACCTAAAAATAAGAAATAGAATTATCAAACCCTTAGAAGAAAATGCTGGGAAGCATCTTCAGGACTTGTGTTCGGTAATGGTTTCTTAGACTTTACATTCAAACACAAGCAACAAAAGAAAAAAAAAAATAGATAAATGGGACCTCATCAAAATTAAAAACTTTTGTACCTCAAAGGATTTTATCATGAAAGTAAAATGACAACCTACACAATGTGAGAAAATATTTAGAAACCACATATCTGAAAAAGGTTTCATATCCAGAATACATAAAGAAATCCTTCACCTTAACAACAAAAAGACAAACAACCCAATCTGAAAATGAATAAAAGACTTGAGACTTCTGTCCCAAGAAGATATACAAATGGCCAGAAAGCACATGAAAAGATGTTCAACATCATTAACCATCAGGGAAATGCAAATCGAAACTACAATGAGTTATCATTTCAGACCAATTAGAATGGCTACTATTTTAAAAATTGGAAAATTACCAGTATTGGTGAGGATGTGGAGAAATAGGAACACTCATTCATGGCTGGTGGCAATGCAAAATGGTGAAGCCCCTGTGGAAGGCAGTTTGGTGTTTCCTCAGAAATCTTAGTCTAGAATTACCATATGACCCAGAAATCCCACTATTAGGTATATCCACCAAAGAATTCAAAGTAGGAACTTGGACAGATATTTGCACACTGATGCTAATAGTAGCATTATTCACAATTGCCCAAAGATGAAAACATCCCATATGTCTATCAACCAAAGAATGGACAAATAAAATGTGGTATATACATACAATGGAGTATTCTTCAAGCATAAAAAAGAATGAACTCCTGTTGCTTGTGACAACATGGATGAACCTTTAATACATTATGTTGAATGAAATAAGCTAGATACAAAAGGACAGTGGTTTGAAACAATTAGAATAAGCAAACTCGTAGAGTAAGAATCTCAGTGGTTTGAAACAATTTGAACAAGAAAACTCACAGAGTAAGAATCTAGGAAATAGGTTACCAGGGGACAGGGTGGGGATAGGGAATGGTAAATTAAGGCATATAATGTACAGGGCTCCTATTTAGAGTGATGGAAATGTTTTGGTAATAGATGGTGGTGATAGTAGCACAATATTGTGAATGCAGTTAATGGCACTGATATATATATATATACCTCATATATGAATATAATTTAAAGGGTAAATGTTAGATTGCATATATGGTAACAGAATAAAAATTTATTTAAAAAAAAATCCTTGGTACTATACTACACAAACAGTCACTCTAAGTTAAATCATAGATTTAATTAATAGCACAATTTAAAAATGGGATATCATCAATTGTAATAAAAGTTCCACACTAATGCAAGGTGTTGGTGGAGTTGTATATGGGAATCCTGTATTTTATGCATGATTGTTCTGTAAACCAACAACTTCTTTAACAAAGAAAGAAAAATAAAGATTAAAAAAACTCCATGACCTTAATTTGGCAATGTATTCTTAGATATGACACCAAAACCATGAGCAAAATAAAAAAATAGACGAATTAGATGCAATTAAAATAAAAAAAAAAACTTTTGTGCTTGTAAAGACATTATAAAAAAAGTGAAATGACTATCTACAGAGAAGAAAATAGTTGCAAATCATATATTTTGATAAGAACTTATTATCCTAATATATAACAGATTCCCATAACTCAAAAGTAAAATATGAACAACCCATTAAAATTGGTTGAAGGACTTGAACAGACATTTTTTTCAAAAAAAGATATGCGAATGGCCAATAAACACATGAAAAGATGCTCAACATCATTAACCATTGGAGAAATGCCAATCAAAATCACATTGAGATACAACATCACACTCATTAGAATGCCTATTATTTAAAAAACTGAAAATATCAAATGGTGAGGATGTGGAGAAATATGAATATTCATACATTGCTGGTGGAAATGTAAAATTGTGTAGCTGCTGTGGAAAACAGTTTGGCTGTACCTCAGAAAGTTAAACATAGAATTACTCTATGTGGCAACTCCACTTCTAGGTATGTCTTAATTTGCTAGAGTTGCTATGATAAATACCACACAGTGGATTGGCTTAAACAACATGCATTTATTGTCTCATGGTTTTGATGACTAGAAGTCCAAAATCAAGATGACAACAATGTCATGCTTTCTACTGGGGTTGGTAGTATTCTGGTGAAAGCAGTCCTCTGTCACCTGGTGATATCTCTCCTCTCTGCCTGCTTTTGACTTCTGACTTCTCCTGGATTTTTCTGGTTTCTGGCTTCTACTTACTGACTACATCTGAATTTCTTCTGTTGCATAAGTTCTCTTATATAGATTAAGACCCACCTTGAATCAATTTGGCCCCAACTTAACTAATAATACCCTCAAAAGATCCTATTTACAAATGGGTCCACATCCACTGGAATATGGATTAAGATATGAACATGTCTTTTGTGGAATACATGATTCAGTCCCCACCAAATTGTGTACCTAATATAATTGAAAACAGAGACTCAAATAGATATTTGTACACCAATGTTTATAGGAGCATTATTAACAGTACCCAAAAGGTGGAAGCAACCCAAGTGTCCATCAAAAGATGAATGGATAAACAAAATGTTGCACATAGTCACATTGTATTATTATTCAACTGAAAAAAAATGAAGTTCTGATATATACTACAACATAGATGAAACTTGAAAGCATTATGCTGTATGAAATAAGTAAATCACATAAGGACAAATACTATATGATTCCACTTATATGAAATATCTAGAAATAGAAAATTCATAGAGACAGAAATTAGATTAGAGGCTACCAGGGGCAGGGAGAAGGGGGAAAAGGGTTGCTTGGTGGATATGGAGTTTTTGTAAAAAAAAACTTTTTTAATCCCTGAAAAAAATTATTAAGCACCATTAGGGCCTTGAGAAATGGAGATGATAGTACAATTGTAATTCTAATTATAAAATAAGTATATTTAAATAAACAAAGAGATAAAAGAATGATTAGAAACCATAATAAAAGAACAGACACTATATTTCAAAAAAGCCAGAATGGAAAGGAAGCAAATAAAACATTTAGAAATGAAAATTACAATAATTTAAATTAAAACTCAATGAATGGAATAAAAAGCATATTAGACACAGATGAAAAGAGATTTGGTGACATTGGAAAAATCCTGAGGAGATATCCAGAATGTAATTACAGAGATAAGGTGATGGAAAATATGAAGGAGACATGGGAAGATAGAGAACAGAAAAAGAAGGTCCAAAAAGTGTAATGGGTACCAGATGTAGTGACTGGGAAAGAGGAAATATTAAATGTAATACTAGATGATAATTTCCCAATATTAAAGAAATCATAAATTCTCTGAAAAAAAATTTTTGATCTAAATCTTCATAAGAACAGCAAGAGTTTGTGGCATTTGGTCCACAATCTGCTCCCATAGTCTCCCTGCTTTGTATGATAGAAGCTCTACTCTCTATGGATGCCACCAAGAAGATAGCTCCTTCTCCCCCCATTCTCAGTCTAGAGATACAGTTTCACCCTGGAGAGACCAACCACTGGCATCTTTCATCTTCCACCCCCAGCTCCATGTGCCAGAAGTTCTGTTCCAGACAGGGGCAGCCAAGAAGACTGGAACTCCCTTTTCTCACCCAGCCTCTACTAGTTAAGAGGAAACTCTACCCTGTTGCGGCAGGCTGGGAATATAAGGTCCTGATCACCCCACCAAATCTCACTCTTGTATGCTGTTCCATGCTAGGAAGAACAAGATGAAAAGATCAGGATCTACTCCTCCTGCTTAGTGCCTCCTGCATAGAGTAGGCATGCCACTCTGGGAGGAGGGGGTGTGGACTAACATCCCCACCCCAGTTCCAGTGCAGTGTTACAGATGTTCTGCCTGGGAGAGAGGCAAGCCATAAGAACTGTGTGACAGTTTGAAGCTTTTTGTGGATCCCAGAAAAAATTTATGTACTTGAGATAACCCATTCCTGTGGGTGTAAACCTATTGTATGTGGGTCCTTTTGATTAGATTCAGTTAAAGGACTTTTTTATTAAATCACTTTTGATTAGATCACTTCAGTTAAGGGCCTTTGATTCAATAGTGGGACCCAGGGTATGTCCTAATCCTCTTACTGGAGTCCTTTATAAATGGGGGACTGAAAAGCCACAGACACACAGAAAAAAGGTGGCAGAGACAGAGAAATTCTGAGAGACTGAGAGAGAGGTCTTGGATGCCAGAGGCTGGAATCAGCAGAGCACAGAGGTATGGAAAGAGGTCCCCAAGAGGCTAAAAGAGATGAGGCCCAGAGGAGACGGAAGAGAGGAGCCACATGTGTGACTGCCCGCAGCTGAGGTCAGGGAGGAAGTAAGCCTGGAGGAGGAGGCAGAGACTAGCAGAGCTGCAGTTGTGTCTTGCCATGTGGCAGGAGTCCAGGATCGCCAGGAGCCAACCTTCAGTGAGGCAGCATTTCTGATGGTACCTTGATTTGGACATTTTCACAATGTCAGAACTGTAATCTTTTAACCTAAAAAATTCCCATTATAAAAGCCAAACCCATTTCTGCTAATTAAAACAAACTGAAAACTCCACAGCTCTTCCCAAGGGTACTGACTTTATTTAAAGCAGTGTGGGGAAGTTTATGCAAGAGCATTGTTGGAAACAATGTTTATTTTGGTGATGAGCATTTAGGAGGTGACTGGTAGCTGTATAATTCCTATAGCAACAAGTGAAATGGTGGATCAATTACAAGTTTAACAGAACCAGCAAAAGAGACAGTTAAGAGCCCTCCTATGGTCAGAGTAAGCCTGTAAAAGGGTTCGGCTTTAATTGGATCATACTGTAGAGAAATTTATGTCCCTAGAGTGTTGTCAAAAACATAGAGCACTCAGCTAACAGTTAGTGGAGGCTAATAGCTGGGTGTAATACCAATAGCAGTAGACCAGCCAGAAGCTTAGTGGGTAGATTAAAGAAAGCAATAAAGACTGCAGCTAAAACCAGAGTAATCCCTGGTGTCAGGGAGACTATGAACATGCCCACATCTGCAAAGTCTGAGGAGTGACATCCAAGGCTGCACACTGTGGGGGGAAATCATCTTCACTGAATTAGTATAGCCAAGCCACTATGCAAAGAAACAAGCAAACAAGAAAACAGCAATAACAACCATGACAAGTCTCAGGAAACTCAAGTATCCAGAGTTGCTACAACATGTTATCAAAAATGTCCAGTTTCCAAACAACAAGAGCAAAAATAGACATGGAGAGAATCAGGAAAGTGTAACCCATATACAGGGGAGGAGGGTGGGGAAGCAAGCAATAGAAACTGCTCTTGAGGGGGCCCAGATGTTAGGCTTAGCAAAGACTTCAAAGGAGCTATTACAAATATGTTCAAAGCCTAAAGGAAACCATGTTTAAAGAATAAAAGGAAGGTATGATGACAATGTTTCATCAAATAGAGATTATTAATAAAGAGGTAGAAATTATAAAGAAAAAACAAAATGGAAATTCTGGGATTGAAAAGTAAAATGACTGAAATGAAAACTTCACTAAGATGCTCAACAGTATATGTGAGCTGGCAGAAGAAAGAATCAGAGAACTTAAAGGTAGATAAAGATTATGCAATATGAAGAACACAGAGAAAAACAGAATGAGAAAAAGAGAACAGAGCCTCAGAGAAGTGTGGGATATTATTAAGCATGTGAATATGTGTGTAAGAGAAGTACCAGAAGGAAAGGAGAGACAGAAAGGGATTGAAAAAATATTCAAAGAAATAATAGCTTAAAACTTCCCAAGGAGTTCAATGAATTCCAAGTAGGATAACAAAAAAGAGATCCACACCTCTTCATGTCATAATCAAAATATTGAAAGAAAAAGACAAAGAGAAACTCTTGAAAGCAGCAAGAGAAAACTGACTCTTACATGAAAGGGAATCCCAATAAGCTGGTGGGATGACATATTCAAAGTGCTGAGAGAGAAAAACTGTCAACCAAGAATCTTATATCCAGCAAAACTATCTTTCAAAATGAAGGCAAAAGAAAGATATTTCCCGATAAACAAAATCTGACAAAATTCACTGCTAGCAGAACTATCTTACAAGAAATACTAAAGAAAGTTCTTCAGACTGAAAGAAAGTGACACCAGATGGTAATTCAAATGCACACACACACACACACACACACACAAAAGAGTGCCAGTAAAGATAATTATGTAGGTGATTATGAAAGTATAGTTGCACATTTCTTTTCCTTTCTTCTCTTAACTGATTTAAAAAGCAATTCCATAAAATTATATATATATATGTATGTATATATAAAATTATAATGCTGGGTATATAACATAAAGAAATGTAATATATTTGATGACGATAGTACAAAAGAGGTGGGAGAACAACCCTGTACCAAAGAAATGACACCAGGTGATAATTTGAATCCACGGAAAGAAATGAAGAGAACAAGAAATGTTAAATAGGAGGTTAATATAAAAAACTCTATAAATATATACTTGTATCCTTTCTTCTCAATTTCTTTTAGAGAAATAAAATTATATAAAGTTCTAATTATAACAAAATATTGTTGAGTTTGTAATCTATATATAAGTGTAATATGTACAACAATAATAGCACAGAAAAGGAGAGGAGGGGATAGAGCTGTATAGGAGTAGAGTTTCTATATTTTATTGTAATTACATTAGTATAAATCTGATGTAAATTCTGGTAAGTTAAAATGCATATTGTGGGAAATGGATGTGGCTCAAGCAGCTGGTCGCCCACCTACCACATGGGAGGTCCTGGATTCAGTTCCTGGTGCCTCCTAAAGAAGATGAGCAAGACAGCAACTTGACCCAACGGGCTGGCACAGTGAGCTGACACAACAAGATGACAAAGAGTGGTGACACAGCAAGATGATGCAACGAAGAGATACAGCAAGGAAACACAATGAGAGACACAACAAGCAGGGAGTGGAGGTGGCTCAAGTGATTGGGTGCCTCCCTCCCACGTGGGAGGTCCCAGGTTTGGTTCCCAGTGCCTCCTAAAAAAGAAGATGAACAGAGAGCAGACAGCGAGTGCAAACAACGGGGTGGGGGGGAGGGGGAGAGAAATAAATAAAAATAAGTAAATCTTTAAAATGCATCTTGTAAGCCCTAGAGCAACCACTAAGAAAATAACTAAAAAATTATAGTGAAAAAATAATTGAAGGGCTATCCACATACAAAATAATAAAGTTGGACACATACCCCACACCATATACACAAAAATGAACTCAAAATGGATCACAGACCTAAATGTCAGAGCTTAAACTATAAAGCTCAGGAGAAAATCTTCATTTCCTTGATTAGGCAATGGATTCTTTAATATGACACCAAAAGCACAAGGAAAAAAAGAAAGAATAAATAAACAAGACATCATCAAAATAAAAACTTTTGTGCTACAAAGGCCAGTGTCAAGAAAGTGAAAAGATACCCCACTAATGCAAGGTACTAATAATAGGTGGATATTAATAATAGAGTTCACACCTGTACTTTTCACATGATTTTCTATTAACCTACAATCTCTAATGAAAAAACTTAAATCATTAAAAAATGCCACACACACAAAAAAAAAGAAAGTGAAAAGACAACTCATAGAATGGTAGAAAATTTTTGCAAATCATTTATCTAAGGAGCTTGTATCTAGAATATTTAAAGAACTATTGCAACTCAATAATAAAATGACAAATAACAGGCAAAAGATCTGAATTGACATTTCTCAAAAAAAACATATACAAATGGTCAATAAGTACATGAAAAGATGCTTAACATCATTAGCCATCAGTGAAATGCAAATCAAAACTACAATAAGATACCACTTCACACCCACTAGGACAGCTATAATAAAAAGACAGATAATAACAAGTGTTGACAAGGATGTGGAAAAATCAGAACCTTCATACACTGCTGGTGGAAATGCAAGATTGTACAGTCACTTTGGAAAACAGTCTGGCAGTTCTTGAAATAGTTAAACCTAGAGTTTCCAGAAGTTCCACTCCCAGATAGAAGAAATGACAAGAGAAACGACGAATATGTCCACACAAAAACATGTACATGAATGTTTGTAGCAGCATTATTCACATTAGCTAAAAGGTGGAAACAAATCAGATGTCCATCAACTGATGAATGGATAAACAATATGTGGTATATCCGCACAATGGAATATTAT
>JAQZBX010025502.1:17370-29609 GCA_029593785.1 Cabassous unicinctus
TGGCTAAAGGGAAAGGAATTTCTTTTTTAGGGTAATGAAAGTGTTCTAAAATTAATCGTGGTGATATAAGCACAATTCTGTGAATATACTAAAAGTCATCAAATTGTACATTTTAGTATATTTTGTGAATATACTAAAAGTCATACAATTGGTTGAATTGTATGGTATTTGAGTTACGACTCCATAAAACTGTTAAAATATATTAAAAAATAAGTAAGGAATTAAAATATTACACCAGAATAGAGTCACTTAAGCAAACCACCGGGCCAGCTGCCCAGAATCCTTTTCCACACCATCTTGACCATGTTTTTGGATTAAATTTAACCTTCTGACCCCAGACCATTCATGTTCCCTTTCTGCCATTCACATCTTCTGCCCACATCTTCCACTACAGCTTACATTATTGACGAGAAAGCTATCTCCAGTTTTGCATTTTTATTTAGATCCTGCCTATTGGTCTTTCCCCAAACTGTTCAAAACGGCTGGAACAAAGAATTATGCAATCATGGGATGTTGGAAATGGAAGATACTCAGAGCTCCTCTTCCCACCCACCCCCACCCCACTTTTTGGATTAGGAGACAAAAGCCAATTATATCACTTATTCCTGGTTTTAAAATACTTCATCCTTGCTCCACTCCTCCAAAAAGACTTCATTCATTTAGTGCCAATAAGTCCTTATCTTTCTACCCAAGCTCTGACACCTTTCTTTCATTGCTCTGCTGAAAGGTATCAAATGATTGATTTCCGGAGATTTACACTTAAACTCACATTCTGCATCCCAGAGGGAAAAAGCAGCCTTTTAATGTCCATAGCCCTGCATCTGATATCTCAGCTGCTGCAGATTTCCTTTTTCTATTGCCATGAACAACTGTTCAAAATTCGCAGAAGGCTAGCTTCTGGCCAGCCAGGAGCAAATACAGGGAAAAACTCACTTTTCAAAAAGGACATTCCCTCGATTCACCTCATGGAAAACTATTCCTCAGTTCTTCAGAAAAAAGCAAGTCAGTCCTTAAAATATAGCATCTCTCCATTCTTAAATGCTGCTCAGGAAAGAAAATGGGAACCAAGGGTATTTACTCTTATTTGTAGGTACCAGGATCAAAAGGGTAAATTGCTTTTTAAACTCAAATAAATATTCATCTAGATGGGAAACAGAAAAGCCTCTGGGGAGGCAGGAAATTCATAAATCAGGGTAAGTACAAGCAGGCATTCTGGGCTTGACATGAATAGAAAATACGTTGAAATCAAACTGGCCTTCCTCCTGAAGGGACCCCAGTAAGAAATAATGCACATCCCTAAACAGCATGAGTCATGACGTCAAAGAGCATGCAGGCCCCTGGCTTGGAAAGGCGAAATAAGCTGCTCTCTGAGAGGCCAGGAAGCACCTTCCTGGGTCTTGGTGCGCCTTTACTCATCCAAGCTCGGGACCTTCCTGACTGATAAAGCAAGAGGAAAATGTAATTAGAGAGAGACACTTTCTTCCCCAGAGCAGCACCCGATTTGGGGCTGACAGAAGACATGATTACACAATGCTGGAGAGGCAGCGGAAGCGATGCCCACCAGGGAGCCACAGGGCTTTGGGGGCCAGTTCTGAAAATTGCACCCTATTCCATGGTGCTCGCTAATTGACCTGGTATTTCTGGCTGAAAAAATTTCCCCAAGGAGGCAAGTGAAAGTTGATAATGAGGATTTCTCATCTCATAGGGCAGATGGCGAGCAAGCTTAAGCTCAAGGGACCAGATATTATTTAAGTGCAGAAAACTGCAAAAAGATCACAGACTGCACATGAAAAGACTCAGAAGTATGCATCGAGAAGGCTTCTGCTGTGGTTCTGAGCCCTCACCTCTCCTCTCCCAACCCGAACTACTTTAGTTGGTGTGCAGGGGAACAAACATGTGCTCCATGGAATAGGCACATTTCTGAGAGCTTCATGAGGGAAGGTACTATTCATTTATGCAGCGATCTAAGCATATACATGGAAGGATATTGCAAAGAGCAGGAAACGTTCTGGAGGCATGAGTACCCAACCACTGACAGGGAGAGGGAAATGAGACGGGGGTGGAGGTGCAGGATTCAAGAAACTCACATTTTACCTTGTATACATCTGTTTTGACTATTTACAATTACAATGGAGATTTTCTTTGCTTAAAGGCTAACAATGAAGTTCATCTCCACCTCTCTCTGGAAATGTGACCATGTACATAAAATTGCTAAACTGGCCCACCTGTCCAGAGCAGTCTAGTCCAGCATTCTAAAGTCTCAGTTTTTCAAAGGTTTGAATTGAGAAATAGGATGACATAGAAAAAAAATAAACTCAGGCACCATGTAAGTTAAGTGGTTGAAATGGTCCCATAGTTGCCATTTTACTATAGAATACATCCTGGGGAGAAGTGGATGCTCACACATTGCCACTTATGGCACTCGTACCCTTCACTAGGCCTGGAAGAATATAAAAGGGAGCTAAAGACATAATTGAGACTACATCTAGTGTGCACTCTGATTTTTTGTTTCTCTTGAAGTTAGGGCTCTTGGAAAACTGTAGAAAACAGGGTGATGAAACTAGGCCCAGGATGGTGGTAAAATTCCCCAACTGAGTCCTTGATGCTTCAGAACATTCAGGAACAAACCCAGAGATATATTTAGCAGCTGCCTGGAGCAGTGTTCCCAGATGGGTAGAGCTGGGGGCAGTGGGCGGATTAATTATGCATGAAGTTGTGGGCTAACAGCCTCTGGGAATAAAACAGTGTCTCCATCAGGCTGCATCTGTTCCTTTTGTCACTGAGCCAGAGTCCCAGAGCCTGTAAGGGGACCAAGTTACCTTTGCATGGTGGAGCCACTACAAGGGGGAGGGCAAGGGAAACGAGGAAGGAATGGGCACCCTGCTGAGCCCTTCTGTCCTGAACCAAGGTTGTGTCAGGAGCCTCATGAGAAGGCTATGCTGCAACTGGCTATGTCAGAAGCTGAATCTGGTCCTGAGGATTTTAAAGCATGTGGAAGGATTTATTTTGGGTGCTTGAAGGACAGCATTTTAAAATACATTCCGGAGCCTGAACTAAGTGCAAAGGATGGAGGGACTCTGCAGTGGGAACAGATGTTGGAGGTGTGCCTGCCTAGGGAGGGGGGCTCTGCCAAGGGTCAGAGTAGTAAAAACCCAAAAGCAGTACATGACCTGTCAGCCAAGTAAGCAACCTGGGAGCCATCCCAGGCTTCTCTCCCCTCCCCCACCCTCACCTAATCCTGTTGACCCTCCCACTTCTATGCCATCCCAATCCTTTTGCCCACCCATCCCAGCACTGTCCTCCATCGGGCAGGACACAACAGGTAGAGACACATACGGTTAGGTGCTAGCAGACTAGGTGCTCTGTGGCAGTTTGAGATTATTTATGAACCCCCCCAAAAATAAGGATTATGTTTGTAAACTGGTCTGTTCCTCTGGGTGTGAAACCCTTTGATTATATTAATTTTAGGACTCTGGAGGAGTCCATAAATGCTGGCTGAACTGATTTGCATTATACAGATATTTTAAAAGGTAGTGTGGTTTCCAGAAGACACAGAAATAGACATTTCTCTCATAAACATCCCTATCTGGCAGCAAACAAAATACTGCAAATAAATGTTCTCTAAGTTCTAAGATGAAGAAGAAGAAAAGGCACAAATTAAAAACAAATGGGGGGATGGATGTGGCTCAAATGGTTGGGCGTCCTTCTCCCATATGGAGGGACCTGGGTTCGATCCCCAGGACCTCCCAGTAAAAAAAAAAAACAATTAGGGAAGTGGATGTGGCTCAAGCGATTGAGCTCCTGCCTACCACAGGGAGGTCCATGGTTTGATTCCCAGTGTGTCCTAAAGAGGAAAGTGAGGTCACATGAACGGAGGTGGCTTAAGCCATTAGGCACCTCCCTCCCACATGGGAGGTCCTGGGTTCAGTTCCTGGTGCCTCCTAAAGAAACAAAAAAAAGAAGAACAGACACAGCAAGTGCAAACAACGAGGGGGTGGGGAGAAATTTTTAAAAAAGACAACCAAATAAACAAAATGCTTTCAAGTGTTTTCTCCTGAAACAAGGGCAGACTTGTTACAAGTGTCCCTAGCTGGAGCACTGTTGGCTGGAAAATTTCTGAAACGTTGAGGGTTTGATGTGATGCCCTGTTGCTCTTATACAATATTCTAAGGTTTCCTGTGAAGCACACCTCAAATGTGGGCAAACATTCCTAAGAAGGCTATTTGAGTTGGAAGCATCAGAATATTTACAGACCAGCATTTGCTTCTGCCCACAGATCATAAAAACAACCCAATTATGGCTTCCCCTCGGAAGGCTGCCGAGGTTAAAATGATCACACTAAGAGTAAAAAAGGCTCGACTCTCCTTCTGTTTTTATTTTTAGGGTGTGATATGTTAGTAGCCTCCAGCAGAATTTGCTTTATTTTAAAGCATGAGGAATAATCTATGCTCTATTTTCAAGACCTCCTCTGTACCACTCAATTCCTGTAAACCGTTCTGCAAATACACACACCCATGCACTTGCCTTTGCCCTCCTCCCCACTCTTTGCCTTCTTTATGTTGACACTTCCCCAGGAAAGCCAAAACCAACACGAATTAGCAGTGAATTAAATCCCACCTCTAGGACACTAGAGGTCTGTGAGGGTCAGTGTTTACCCAGGATTTCCAGACATCCCGAGTTTCTTTCCCAAGAGCTCAAAGAGTTACAGTTAAATAGCCAGCCCTGAAGGAAAGTTCTGAGAACTGAATCAATTATGAAATGTATTCCTAAAGTTTTACCTTCCCCATCACAAAATGTCCTTTCATGTCTACACAGCTTTCCAAAGCCAGTTTTCTCTAACTGCAAAGCACTTGCCCCTTTCTTATTCAGCCTTCAAGACCTACTGAAATATCTTCTTGGCCTTTTCTTCCCTCCACTCACCCAGACAGACAGAGTTAGTTGCTCTATCTTCAGTAATTCCACTGAACTCTGCTCACACATTGATGACAGGATCTATCAGTTCATATTCTATTTATATTTAGCTTCTCGAGACTGACCTTCTGCAGCTTAATTTACCTCCACATCCTCAATATTTCCAGTCATCTAGTGCAATAAAGGATATGGTGGGTACCAAATAAATATTGTTTAAAAAAGAATTAAAACATAATATATGAAAACTTCTGGAATGTAAAACACAAACTAACAACATCTTTGAAGGACATTTGAAAATGCCAGTTCCTTCATTTGGTGTTAACATGGCATAATTACCATTTTACTCAATATAACAGTGAAAGTATACTAAAAGTTACTTTTATTACGTGCTTACTATATGCACTTGTCTTATTTATATGACTAATTTATTCATTATAACAAACCCTGTGGAACAGATATTAAAATTCCCACTACACTGATGAAATAACTAAATCTTAGAGAGGTTGAGAAATTTGCCCAAATTCAGAGAGCTAGTGAGTGGCAGGGTTGGCATTGAATCCAGGCCTACCTGACTGCACTTGCTGCCTCCAAATGGAATGAGTGGTACATAATGCTCTGAGAAATCGATTAACACCATCAAGTCCAGCTTTAGCTTGGGCCTGGTGGGAATCAGTAATAGCAGCAAGGTTAGGCAGAAGAATCAGAAAGGAAGATACTTTAAAGTGCTTTGTTTTAAAATAAACCATCAGGCCTGATAAACATCAATGATAGTAAATACATAAATTACTCTCTAGTCCCAACTTTGTAATGAACTTGTCATCCCCAGTGCAAGAATCCACACTGCTTTAATGAAACCCTAGATAACCCCAGCTTACCATTTGACAACCTATACAACTGAAATTCAGAATGGTTCATGATCATTATTATTTCAGCAAGTCCAAATGCCTCAATGGCAGATATAAATAAACAAAAATACATAACAATAATTGCTTTATAGGTACAGGCCATAGAAGAAATAAGTTACACCTTTCGCTAGGATCAACAACTCAGGCTACCTTGGACTGGAATGCCTGTTGAAAGTTTAGCAGACAGTACAAGAAAGTGAAATTACAAGCCAACTTCACTCACTAACATAGATACCAAAAATGTAAAATGAAATATTGCTAAATCAAATCTAGCAATATATTTTTAAAAATGTGACCAAGTAGAATTTATCCAAGTAGAATTATAATGTAAGTGTGGCTTAGCAATAGAAAATGAGTGAATTTAATGCGATGCACTTTAAAGGAGAAAAATAAAAGGTCTTCTCAGCAGATGCGAAGAAATCACTTGATAAAATTGTACATTCATTCATAATAAGATGGGAACTTTCTTAAATTAGGTGAGGCTACCTACCAAAAACCTACAGGAAACATTATTTTAATGGTGAAATATTAGAAGCATTTTCTATAAAATCTGGGAGAAATAAAGATGCCTACTTAAAAGAGCTTTTATTCAATATTTATTGGGACCTCTAGCCAATGCAAGAAGACAAGAAATAAATATTGGAGAGGAAGAAATAAAAATTGTTCTTATTTGCAGACAAAGATTTTGAACATAGAAAATCCTAGAGACTCTATTCACAAACTATTGGAATTAATAAAGAAGTTCAACAGTATTGCTGGAGACAAGATCAATATGTAAATTCAATAATGGTGATAATGAGAAAATGTAATAATAAAAAATATCCCACTCACACAAGTAGCAATGAAATCTATAAGGACCTAAGAATAAATCTAACAAAGGAGCCAGAAGAGACACAAATAGAGTAAATTATGAAAGTTTATTGGAGGACATAGAAGAAGATCTAACAAATGGGAAAACATATCATGTTCACTAAGGGAATACTCAATATCAGAAAGAAATAAACTCGCTTCCAAATCAATCTACAAATTTAGTGAATTGCAATCATAATCTCAATGTTGTTTTGTTTTTGTGTGTGTGGAAATTGACAAGCTGAATCTAAAATTCATATTTTAGAATTATAAAGAATCAAGAATAGTCAAGAAATTTTAATAGGGTCAAACTCACCCTAGCAGATATCAAGGTTATAAGTTGTTTTAATTCACAAAAGGATAGTCAAATAGATCAATGAAACAGGATAAGGAATTATGAAAGGAACGCTTTCATGTATTGGAATTTGGTTTATAATAAAAGGATCATTATAGATCATAGCAAAGGAAAGGATCAATCAGTAAGCATTTAATGAGACACTTGGCTATCTATACCATTTCCTCTTGTCATACACAAAAGTTAATTTTTGGTATAGTACATATATATATATCTAAATGTAAAGAGCAAAATTTAAAAGACCTAGAAGAAAACTTAAAATACTACCTTTATATATGCACAAACTGTATATATGCACAGTGCAAACTGTGATGCCTTAAACTACATTAAAAAGTATATCACAGAGAAGCGGATGTGGCTCAAGTGATTGGGCTCCCATCTACCATATGAGAGGGCCAGGGTTCGATTCCCGGGGCCTCCTGGTAAAGACAGGCTGGCTTGTGTGGAGAGCTGGCCTGTGCGGAGAGCTGGCCTGCGCAGGAGTGCTGGCCCACATAGAAGTGCTGGCCTGTGCAGAGAGCTAGCACAGCAAGATCACGCAATGTAAAGAGACAGAGGAGAGACAATAAGAGATGCAGCAGACCAGGGAGCTGAGGTGGCACAAGAGATTGAGCACCTCTCTCCCACTCCTGAAGGTCCCAGGATCAGTTCCCAGTGATGCCTAAAGAGAAGACAAGCAGACACAGAAGAACACACAGCAAATGGACACAGAGAGAGCAGACAATGGGGGTGGGGGTGGGGATAAATAAATAAATCTTTGGGGAAAAAAAAAGTATGCCACAGTCTGGGAGAATTAGTTATATGCAACTCATGTGCTCAAATAGAGATTAGCACCCACTACAGATCCATAAGAAAAAAAATCATCTCAGTAGAAAAGGGCAAAGAAATTCACAGTACAAGAAAAATTAATAGTAAAAAAAAAACATATGAAAAAGTAATCATCTTCGTTGGTAAGCAGGGAAACGTAAATTACAACTTTAAAGAGATGACATTTCACACTTATCATGCTGGCAAAAATTAAAAGTTCAACAAATTCCACACCAGCAAGAAGGTGGAGAAATGGGAAGTCTTATACATCATCGCTGATTCAATCCTTTTGGAGAACATTTTAGCAATATCTAGTGAAGTGCAAGTGCACATACTTTTGACCAAGAATGCTTTTTCTAGGTGTATTCCATAGAGATATTTTCCATATGTGTGTGAGAGAGAGCCATATATAAGGATTGTTAATTGCAGCACTTTTTGTAATGCTCCGAAGAATTGGAGACTACCAAAATAATACTGCCAGCAGGGAACTAGATAAGCAAGTTGAGGTATATTAATGAATGACAGATCTGTATAGATTAACATGGGTAGAACTCAAAACTATAACGTTGAATGAGAAAAGCAAGCTGCATAAAGACAAGTACTGCAAAATCACATGTACATACTATCTAAAATATACAAAACACTTTTATAACTTGTTTTGGCACAAATAAATGTAAGAAAAGTATTTAAAAAGCAGGATACACATCAACTTTGAAATAGTGGCTATCTGGGAAGGGAGCTTGAGGAATTAAATGGAAAGAAGTAAAAAGAGAGCTTTATCCACTTGTGTAATAAAAAAAAAATCTGAAGCAAGCATGGTTAAATGTTAACATTGGTTAAAGCTGGGAGAGGGTGTTGGTTATATTATTTTGTTCCTTTTCCTGTGTATTTGAAGTATTTCATATTTTAAAATATTGTTTAGCAGAATTTCTATTTAAAGCATGAATCAAGATAAGGGGTCTGGGGACCACTCCTCTATCAGGAAATTCCAAACTCTTTTCAAGGCAAAATCTGTCTAGTTAATGTCAATACCATTTCCCATCTGTGTGGGAAAAATTTAAAAGCTGCTTGTTTTTGGTTTTGCTTTTTGAAATGATTAACAAAGGAGAATAATTTTCCATCATATTTCTATTGTTTCTTTAGGGCTTGTCTTTCATCATGGAGGATCAACGTGGACGGCTACAAGGCCACTTCAGAAGACTTTTCCTCCACTCTCATTAAAGATTTAATGACACCTTTTCTCTCTTACAGAATGTGTATTGTTAATGGTTCTAGAAACTGGTTCGTAAACAAAACTAGGAAAATGACTAAGATGTTCATGTATTTTATAGCTTAATTATTCCTGAATTCTGAGTAATAAGGTTTTCTGAGCAAGGGAGCTATCAGGATTAGAAGAAATGGATCATTCAAACCAGATGATGTCTGCAGAAGAGTTCCAAGGAGCCCGTACAATGCAAATGAAGAAATATCTCACCTAGGCATGAATGCATAGTGACTGTCACAGGACTGAGGAGTGCTCAGATTCCCCATATTCTGCTCAGTGAAGTTTCCGCCGCTTAAATGATACATTAGAAGACACTCACTGATGTGCAATTATCAGTGAAAGCTGGACAAAGACAGGAACAAATAGCTGCTGGAGTGAAACCCAAAACCCAGAAGAGTCCTACTCTTAGCCCACTTTGAGCAATTTCTAAATACTGAAAGAGCACCCAGAATTAACACACTGGTTGAAAAATTCATTATGTTTTTGGCTATTACTAAAGTGTTGGACAAGTGGTATTTGGAAAATAGCAGAGTAGTCATTTTTCTAGAAGCAAATAGACATGGTAGGTTAAATGAGAAGTAACATGCAGGGCTGTCTAATTACATACAGTCTTCCACCATAATACAAATCTAAAGGACTGTGGCAGCTTTAGATTATTTATGAATTTCAAAAAGAGAAAGATTATGTTTGTAAAGTAATCTATTCCTCAGGGTGTGATATCCTTCGATTATATTAAATTCAGTTGAGGGGCCTTTGATTAGATTACCTGTTAAGACTGATATGAGGACATTTTGATTTGACCACGTCAGTAAGGCATGACTCAGGTTGAGTCTCCACCCCTTGGTGGATCTGATATAAATGGACACTCACACAGACAGACAGACACAAGAGAAGAGAGAGCTCTGTCATTTTTTATCCTGCTGTGTGACAGAAAGAAGGCTCAAACAACTAAAGCCCCAGGGAGAGATTAAAAATTTTGCCTGATGGCTTACAGCTGACCTTGGGAAGAGAGCTGAGACTGATATAGGAAGCCCTGAGAGACAAGCCTTATGCCAGCATGCAGCTGAAATTGGAAAGAAGTGGAGCAGCTGAGCCTGAGAAAGGACGCCTAGAGGGGAAGCTGAAACCTTGCAGAGATCGTGGGCCATCTTGTTTCAACACATGGCAGCTGACTTTGGTGAGAAAGTACCTCTTATGGTACCCTGAGATGGACTTTCTATGGCCTTGGAACTATAAACTTTTACCCCATATGAATATCCTTTATAAAAGCCAACTTGGGAAACGGATGTGGCTTAAGTGATTGAGCTCCTGCCTTCCACATGGGAGGTCCCTGGTTCAGTTCCTGGGGCCTCCTGAAGAACAGCGAGCTGGCATGATGGGCAGGCATGGCGAGCTGGCGCAACAAGATGACGCAACAAGAGACACAAGAAAGACAAACATAATGAGAGATACAACAAAGCAAGGAACAGAGGTAGCTCAAGTGATTAGGTGCCTCCCTCCCACATCAGAGGTCCCTGGTTCGGTTCCTGATGCCCCCTAAAGAAACAAGGAAGACAAACAGAGACAGCAAGTGCAAACAATGAGGGGCTGGGGAAAAATATATAAAAATAAAATAAATCTCAAAAAAAAAAAGCCAACAGATTTCTGGTACTTTGCATCAGCAGTCCTTTGGCAGACTAATACAAGGACAAACCAGGATAAATAAAATTAAGACTTAGAAAGATTTTATCTCAGTTTTGAAAAATGCTATGTGTTTGTACTCTCTTCTTGGTTTGACAGAATCAAGAGGAAGAATATGCTTCATAGCCTTTGATTTCATTTAACAGTCCAAACATAGGAGAGGCAGGATGGTTAAGAGGCCAAGATGGCTTGATGGAAAGATACTGGCTTTGCCATTTACTATCTAACTTTAGCCAGAAAGGCATGTAACCTTTCTAGACCTAGTGCAACATTTTCAAAATGAAAATACCAATAACGACCTTGCAAACATTAGTATTGTTGGGAAGACTGAATAAGAGGAGTCTGTAGATTACAAAGTACAGTGTCTAGGACATGATAATGGCCTAATACCACGACCACAACAATGCATTACCAAGAAATATTATGCAAATGGTAGCTAACATTATTGTTACAAAAATTTCCTTGCCTCAGTTTGCCATCCACTGACATGGGAATGTACACATACCTCCAGCAAAGCTCATGAGTTTTGAGGATTAACATGATCTCCTCCCTTATTATATATACTGTAGTGTAGGGGAACTCTAAGTCACTGATTTCTGTCCCACTTCCTTCCCTTCCCACTTCATTATGGTACTCTATAAACACATAGGTATATAGATTAATTTGAATACGCATTGTGGTAGGACAGCTCCAAAATTTCTACCAACAGTTTTGTCCATCCTGTATTTATATCCCACTCTCACATTCAGGGTGAGTCTATGTCCAAGGCCTCTGAAATCTGGGCTGGCTTTGTGACTTGCTTTTACCAATAGAAGAGGGTGGAAGCAACATTCTGGGACTCCCAACCCTAGGCCTTAAGAGGATTGGTGGCTGGTGGCTTTTAGTTCCTCTTAAAAGGCAGACTCCATGATGTCAAGAGGCTCAGGCCAGACTGACGAATGATGTGAGGCCCTATGGAGAGAGACCTGGAGGATTGTGAGCCCCAGTCAAACTCCCAGCTGTACTCATCTGCATGAGTAACTGCAGCTACACCAAGTGGATTCAAAGGATCGCCCTATCAACCTACAGCATCATGAGAAATTATAAATCATTATTTGTAAGCCATTGCCATTTTAGTGATAGATACCTGAAACCTGAGTCTTGGTTCCATTAACTGCTGTGAGAGATTTCAGATTCTTGATGGCATGAAGATAAGAAACCTGTACCTGGTTTGACATCCTAAGTTGAATTACGCACCCGAAGAAAATACTTATTTTCTCTTAATCTGCGTTCCTGTGGGTGTGAATTTATTTGTAAATAGGACTTCATGAAGGTGTCATTATTAGTTAAGATGTGGCCACCTGAATCAGGGGGGGGTCTTAACCCACATTCTTGGAGGCTGTGAAAAGAGGAGAAACGGGAAGCTGGAAGTCAGAGAAGACCACACAGGAGCCAGAGGTCAGTGGAAACAGAGACAGAGAGAAGAAAC
>JAQZBX010025503.1:0-29519 GCA_029593785.1 Cabassous unicinctus
CCCCCCCCCCCCCCCCCGGGCGGGCTGTCCCAGGCCCTCCCGGTCACAGCGGGTTCACTCACCGCCCGTGAGCTGTGCAGGGCCGAAGCACAGCGCCAGCTGAAACCACAGGATCACGGCCAAGAGTCTCTGAGGGGACTGAGGCTGCTGCTGCTGCTGCTCTAAAAATCCATCTCCATTGCTCGGGTTCATTCCATGATACATCTTTCATCCACAGAGGGCATCCGGCTTGCAAGAGTCTGCAACCAGGAGCGGGACACGACAATACCCTAGGCTGCCGGGGGTCGGGGGCCGCGCTCTCCCCCGCGCTCGCCCTCCTCCACCCTGGGGCCCCGAGCCCGGGCTTCCGGGTCTCCATCCGCGTCCCTCCCCCGCGCGGCCTCCGCCCCCTTTCCCACGGCGAAATCCCCCCGCCCCTCCGCGCGGGGTACCCCGAGTAACAGCCGCCGTGGGATGCTGCGCGTGCGGGAAGGGTGTAGGAGGGGAGGGAAGGCAAGGGGTAGCGCACA
Source organism: Cabassous unicinctus (assembly GCA_029593785.1). Lineage (NCBI taxonomy): Eukaryota > Metazoa > Chordata > Mammalia > Cingulata > Chlamyphoridae > Cabassous > Cabassous unicinctus. The sequence goes on from JAQZBX010025503.1 coordinate 510, forward strand.
TTGGCTCTGCGCCGGTCCCCGGAATCCAGCGGCTGTGCCCACGGCAGGAAAGTCTGCAGCCTCCCAGCGCCTCGTAGGCTGAGAAAATACTTTTTTCCCTGGGCCTATACATTTCACTCTTAGGAATCTCACAACGCAGCACCAGATGCCCCCCCCCCCCCCCCCCCACTTCTCCTGTTTTCCCCGGGATCGGGATGGGTCCTACTGCCACAGTCTCCAATGAGGTTTCTCTGCGCTGTCAAAAAAAAATTTTTTTTTCTCCTTTCGGGAGCCAAAAACAGGCACCAAGTCCCCCCGGCCTGCGCGCTCCTCCCCGGGACGGAAAGCCCCTTCCGGGGCTCTGGGTCTTACCTGTGGGTCTCATGCATGCAGCTTCCTTCCCTCCGCCGCCTCTTCGCGTCAGTCTAACCCGCATCTGTGCGCGACCTCGGCCGCCGCCGCTGCGCTAGTGAGCAGACGAGAGCCCCGGCGGCGGCGGCGCCCGGCTCCAGCGCCCCCCGCGCGCGCTCTCCTCCGCAGGCTCCCCCGTGCGGGCGGGTACCAGAGGAGGACAGCAGCCCGGCCGCGCGCACCCGCGTGCCCGGCACCTGAACTCGCGAGCGCGCGGCGGCGCGGAAAGAGGTCGGCGGTGGGGGCGGCGCGGGGGCGGGCGCGCGCGGGCACGCGGGCACGAACCTCCGCCGACCCAGCCGGCGCTGCAGCAGGGGAGGGGGACCGGCGAGGGTGGGGAGGGGGAAGGGACGCGCCGCCGCCGCGGCCAATGGGAAGCCCGCGCGCCTGCACCTGCCGGGACGCGAGGCGCCTTGCGGTCGCGCTCGCACACGCGCGCGGCCCCGATGCCCCTTCCCCGGCGCTGGACGGCCGCCCCGAGGCCCGGTGCCCGCCGCGGTCTCCGCGGGTCCTCGGGTGCCCCCAGCGCGCCGCACGGCAGCGGCTCGGCCTTCGGCTGCTGCCGCGGAGGCCGTCTACACCGTGGGGCGAGGACGCTCTGCCCTCCCGTTTCCCCTCCGACAGCAGGGGTCCCTTGGACCAGGCGGGAGGGGCTGTCAACTGCTAAGGCTCTCCTTTTCCCGCGGTAACACCCTCCAATGCCACCCCTCCGCCAATGCCTGGGAGCCCAAAGGGCAATCCGAGGAGGCCGAGAGACCCTACCCCCACCTCCTTGGGTATTTTCCCTTTTGGCAAGCCGCAGGCTGTGTGCGCGAGGACCCTTGGCCTGGGCTGGAGATCCGAGTCTGGGCGGGGAAAGGAATTCCGGAGCGGGGGTGATCCGCACGGCTTGCGGAAGGCTGTGCACCGCGTGGAGGAGAGGCTTTTGGGACCGTGAGTCGGGACCCGGGGAGATCCGGGTGCCAACCCCCACCCCGGATGGAAAGAGTTTGCCTCGGCGCTGCTGCCTCTGCGCAGGTTGTAGTGCCCGGGCTCGCCCCGCAGCGAGTGCAGTGGTCACTTCCCACGGATCTGGCCGCCTGCGGTCCCTTCCTGAGACTGGCCTTCCTAAACCTGCCTCGCGCCAAGGGACCGCGTTCCAGCCACAGTGATTAAGGGGTGTGAGCTAATGAGGTGGGGCGGGCAGGCAGCACTTTAGAACCAGGGGCACCCCATTATTCTGTAGCAATTTGTGGATATGAAAACCATGTTTCTGATACTACCTCCATATCATCTCTTGCTTCTATCGGCTTTCCCAAAATCTCTGATACGATGGTGGTTGGGAAATAACAGGTCTAACTGTGTCGACTCTTACTGGGAGTAATTTTAACGAATTCTTCCAGGCTAGATTAGCTTTTAGTAGATAATCAAGCTCAGTATTTTCTTCCTTGTAAAACTGAGATGGCAGCTTGGCACAGAATAAGTTTGTTTTTTCCTGCTAAAGCTTGTACTTTGGAGGGTGCAGAGAATGTGGGCAGAGTTTCTTGGTCAGGCACTCTTCCACATTTCCAAGGTCATATGACTGCCCTCTACAGTTTGGATACTTATTCCATTTTTTTTTTCTCAGTAAGTTTTCTAATAGCCATCAAGTCAACAAAGCTAAAAAATGTTTGTCGATGCACATGTTCTTACAATCATAAGAGATACATTTAAGTGCTACTGAAATCTGTTCTTCAGCTGCAGTACAATCCATTTGAACAGAGCATGACAGGATTGAAAGGAACATTCAAGTTTATCTGGTCCAAACACCCAATCTCTGCTTGAGTCCTCTCTCTGGCATTTCTAACAAGTGGCCATCCAGCCTCATTGAATACTTCTTAAGGAAGCCTGTTATATTTGCCAACAACTCTCTTAGAAAGGTCTTCCTCATATTGAACTGAAATCTGTCTCCCTGCAACTTTTACCCACTGGTTCTGGCTCTCCTGTCTGGGTTCACACAGCTAAATTGAACTCCTCTTCCCAACCACAGCACTTCTTCCATTTGGAGATGGCCTCATGTCCCCTTGATTCTTCCCTTCTCCAGCTCAACCATAGCCACTCCCTTCAGTATGACAATTCCTGGACCCCTCACCCACCTTATGGCCTTTCTCTGGATGTGACCCAGTTTTTCAGTGACCCCCACCCCTAACAATCAAAGTTTGTGCCCTGAAAGGGGCTGTGTTCTTCGGTGCATTGGGTCCTGCTTCTATGAATGCAACTTAAAAAGACCAGCATTTGAAGGGCAGTCATAACATACCATTTTGTTAATTCTCTACATTATCTCACAGCAAAACTCAAGAGCTGGGATTATACTCATTTTACAGGCAAGGATGATGAAGACAAAGATCAATCTGTTTGCTCAAGACCCAGCTAGTAAAAGCCTCAGACTTGAATTCCAGGTAATTTGACTCCACCTAAGAGCTTTTCCACAGCTATTTCAATGAATACCTTCCACCTCAAAGAGTCTACAAAACACGTGAGTGATCCTGACTATATCTTGATACATATTTTTCTCAAGAAGAGGAAGGCATTCATAGGTGGATGGCAGGAGAGGAACATGGCTTATTTCCTACTGTGAGAAAAAAAACAACTTATTTTATCTATCTTCCTCTCGAACTCCAATACCAAATGTGAGGGGCACTTAGAGCTCCCCTCCCGGACAAAGGAGAGTCCAAGGGGCTTTTCTGAAGACATAAGAAACTCCACTCCTCTTTTCCCTCTGCCCCCTTTCTCTGAAACTGAAGTTCCTCATTGTCTTTACCCTTTTTCTCCTTCCCACCCCCATGCCCTCTCTAGCACCCTTCCCCAAACACATGCACACACACACAGCCTCAGATTACTTTTCAAAATTCACTAAACTCTTCTTCATGGCATAGGCTTTATGATTGTACCTTCAGTAACCAATAAGATTTCATTCCAAATATATTGATTAAGCATGTCTATGAACCGGCACTCGTCTAGGTGCTGGGCATGTCACAGTAATCAAAGACACAAAAATCCCTGCCCTTGAGTAGCTTATGTTCTACTTAAGGAAGACAGATGATAAACAAAATAAGGAAAACATTCAGTGTGTTAGATGGTGTTAAGTGCTACCCAAAAAAATCAGGGAAAGAGTAGAACTGATGTGTAAGTTAAAGTACAGGGCTTAGCTATTGTAACAAAGTGATCCAAACACATAGTAACTTAAGTGGAAGTTTATTTCTCTCATGTAACTGGTGGAACGTCTCTGCCCCACAGCCTCAGGCAGGGGCCCAGGTTCCTTCCACCTCACTGCTCTGCCGTCCCCATCTCCTTGCTTTGCCACTGTCTTTATCTGTATGGTTGAAGCTGGGTCGCTGGCATGTCTGGGGTCTAACTTGAAGAAATGTGGTGAAGAAAGGAATTCCAAGGCAAACAATTTCATTTTGTTAGTGAGAATCTGGTCACATACTCATACCTAGCTGCAAGAGAAGCTGGGAAATGTAGTCTTTATTGGGCAGCCAGGTGACCAAGAAGAAGACGACAATGGCTTGGAGGGGACGGGGAAACTAGCAGTCTATGAGAGGATTGCTGCTGGTGCCAGAAGAGAGGTTGTGATTTTTAATAAAGTGGGCAGGGAAGCCCTCACTGAGAAAGTAGAGACCTGAAGGAGATAAAGGAGTGAGCCATGTAGTTTTCTGAGGAAAGAGCATGTCCAGGGAAAGGGGAGAGAAAAATACAATGTCCTTAAGGTAGGAACATGCCCATCACATACAGGAAACAGGGAGGAGGTCAGTGAAGCTGGAGAGGAGTAAGTGACAGATACAGAGGGGATATGGTCAGGGAGGTCAAGGGATGCACCTTAGAGGACTTTGACTCAAAGTGAGTAGAGAAGGTGTGTGATGGCACTTGGAAAGGAAGTAGCTGAAGAAATGTGTTTAGCATGGCATCAGCCACACTCCCCCACTCCTCATGGCCCTGTGGCCCTTTTCTCCTCCCTCCTGAGGACCTCTCAGCTTCTATACTCCTGATGCCCCAGATACTTGGGGCCTGCTTTGATGACACTATGCTTCATCGTCTTACTCAAATCTCAGTGCCTACATGTTACCTCTGTAAAGCATCTCCCACACCCCATACCTCGTTATTCACTCCTCCATGATCACATGTAGCACAGTCTATTTCAATGATGCTCTTGCCTGCCCATGCCTCTGAATAGGTCATAAGTTATCTGGGAGCGAGAACAGTGTTTATCCACTTCGCCCACCTATTGCTGAGCACAAAGCCTGAATCACAGTAGAACAATAAGTAATTTTCTGAACCAATTAATTAGTATTAGAAGGAAAGGGGAGACTCCCCACCAATTTCTCCCTGACATTGGAAACCAGAGATGAACCAGTTGACCTTCTTCTCTCTTCTCTTTTGGTTCGCTCATATCCAAGAAAACATAGTCAATCACAAACCACTTAATGAATCCAGAACATGCCAGAACATGGGCCTCACATTGCACTGGGTGCTGTGGCTGAGTGAAGTTCTAGACTGTTCAAAGTTCTTTCATTTGTCTCATCTGACCCACCCACGACCTCTGCCCTGAAAGACTGCATACTCCGTGAGGAGACCAGGCTTCAAGGGCTGGAGTGCTGAACAGGATAAATGAGCTTACTCGTTCACATGCTCATCCCTTCTACCCATTCAAAGTGTGCTTACTGGGTGCCTGCCATGTTTTAGTCATTGTCCTAGGGATGGAGGATATGAAAACAAAGAATCTCATGCTCAACAAGTTTATGATCTAATGGGAGATCATTTTGTTTAATTAAAAAACAAAAACCCTGCAATTACAGTGTTACAGGGTAAATGCTAAGATTGGAAAGTACATAGGAGAGGGAAGGGCTCCTAGAGGCAAATGTGTATATTGTCAGTGTGTGTGTGTAAGAGGAATAAAAGGCAGAGGAGATGCAGTGACTTTTGAAGGCAGAGACCAGGAAGGGAAGGCCAAGGCTGGAATTTAGAATGACAGAAGACAAAGCTTCTGCGAAGCACCTGGGCCCTTCTTGGGCTTGGAAAGCCATGCAGGAAAGCTTGACTTGTGTCTGAAGACAAAAGAAGACCCTGGAGGACTGGGAAGATGTTGGATATGGGGAGCCAGGAATGGTCTATTCACCATTGGCCCCAGAGATACATGCAAGTTACTCAAACTCATTAATTAATTGGAGCATGCCAATTAAAACAACAGACACCATTTGCACCCATCAGATGGACTACAAATAAAAGTTTATAGTATCAAGTGTTTGGTGATGAAGCAAAGAAAAGAGAATTCTCATATTCTTCTGGTAGGATTTTAAATTGCTACTACTTTAGAGGAGGGTAATTCAACAGGGTCAAAATTTAAAATGTACCTGCCTCTTACTGGAATTGAACCTCTCGGTATCTACCCTTAAAGAAACACCGGCATCTTTGCCTCAGACACTTCATCCATTAAATGAAGATCTCACACAACTTTTGAGGGGATTAAATGGGATTACTTTTGTAAAGCACCTGGCAGGCTACAGATCATGTAGTAAGTGCTCAGGAAAGCAGGTCCAAGGATATTCACTTCAGATTTTTTTGTAATGGTGAAACATTGCAAACAATCTAAATAATGGAATGACTAATAAATTGTGGAATATGTAAACATTAGGAATGAAATAGATTTCAATATAGGAACATGAGGGCCTCTATGAAAGAATGTTGTTGAGTGTTTTAGTTTCCTAGGCTGCTCTGGGAAATACCATTAATTGTTTTTGGCTTAAACGATGGGAATTTATTAGCTTACAAGCTTACAGTTTTGAGGCCAGGAAAATGTCCAAATCAAGACATCATCAAATCAACACTTTCTTTCAGAACACCAGCTGCCAGCGATCCTTGGCTCCTCTGCCACATGGCAAGGCACATGGCAGCATCTCCTGGTCTCTTCCTTCTGTTCTGGGTTCTGTTTTAGCCTCTTGCATACCGTGGCTTTCTCTTTTTGTATCTCCTGGTCTCTTCCTTCTGTTCTGGGTCCTGTTTTAGCCTCTTGCATACCGTGGCTTTCTCTTTTTGTCTTGCTTGTTTTCATAAAGGACTCCAGTAATCGGATTCAGACCCATCCTGAATGAGTTGGGCCACACCTTAACTGACATAGCCTCATCAGAAGGTCCCACTTACAATGGATTCACACCTCAGGAATGGACTAAATTTAAGAACATGTTTTCCTGGGGTACACATAGCTCCAAACCACCACATTAAGTGAAAGAAGCAAATTATGGAACAAATGTATGATAAGATAGGATTTATGGAAAAACAATACCATTGATTTTCCATGGATTTATGTGAACACAAAAACAAAATGTTCTTGAAACAATTTCCAACAGACAGTGGGGTTTTCTCCGGGTTGGTGAGAGCAGATGGGATTGCTGGGGTGTGAATAAAACCATAGTTTTATTTCTAAGATATTTAAATTTTTTTGGTGAGAGACAACTATGTAATGTTCAGGTAATTAAAAACTAATTTGAATCCACAAGAAAAGATGGGAGAGAAAAAAGATAAACATAGGAGAAAAAAGGCAGGAATGGACCTGGAACTTAATGACATGAGGTTGGCTTTGGTAATACCATGCACTGATGGTACAGTTTTGAAAACAGAGGTAATGGACATCTGTCATCACAAAGACACCTTTGACTGAAAGCTTCCACTTTGAAGGGCAGGGGAGAAATGCCCAGTAAAGGGTGTTTGCTAAACTACTTGGCCATTTGGTTGAAGATCAACCCTCCAGAGCCGCCTCTGTGCTTAGAAGTGTCCCGCCATGTGTTTCCTCTCTGGAAGCTTCCTCTCCCACACTATATCCTTGGCAGTGAGTTGTTTGTTTTCCTGTAACAATTAGAGTAGACTAAACTTCTGTAACAAATAGGCCAAAACAAGGAAGGGCTCCAACATAATAGAAGTTTATTTCTTTCTCATAGGATTATTGTTGCAGGTCAATGATGGGGCAGGAATGGGGGCGAGGGGGGAATAACCGGAGTTCAGAGGTGTCTACTCCACTGCGATCATTCAAGGACCCAGTCAGAAGGCAACTGTTTCATCTTCATCACATGGTTTCCAATAGTCTTTGCGATTTCAGCCCATAGTGGAAGGAGGGTAAGGCGAGAATGGACCGTACCTGAAAGTGGCCCACATCTCTTCTGCCGACATTCCATTAACAAGAATGAGATCACATGGCCAACTAGTCACATGACCACCTACAGATGCTAAGTGAGCTGGGAAATGTCATCTCAGGGATAGCTCTATTCCTGGGGAAGATGGGAAGCTCAGATTTCAATGGGAAGCTCAGATTTCAATGGGCAACTAGCAGACTCTGCCACAGGCTGTAAATTAATATGCACTCACACATTTATTAGCCTATTTTTTTCTTCTTATCTTTTTCACTTGCTTAGATGGTAAGGTCTTTTAGGGTAAGGACCATCATGTTCTCTTGCTTTTGATGCTTTCCCCAGCAATTTATTTTGCATCCAGTGGGGTTTTTACTGGATAAGCCTCTCACTAAAACAACCCTCAAGCAATTTCAATATGCAAAGATAGTTGCCACTTCAGACCCTGGTATAAATAAATACCTGACACTTAGAATATAATTTCAGCCAGTTAAATTTAGATTGCTGCGGGAAGGTGGGTGGCAGGAGGGAGAAAAGAAGCAAAAATATTCCTTGGTCCTTTAGCCTTTTTATTTAATTCTGAGTTGGATAAATTTTCATTAACTTTAAGCTTTGACCTCTATATAGCAATATTTGGTTCTTGGATTAAATCAAACAAATGTTGCTAATGAGAAGGTTTCATAATGTCACCACCTATAGTCCAATTTTCTATTGCAGTTGACTACCAGGTTAGGGTAACCCAGTGTTTTCCGAAACACTTTCAATCGTTAATTACACAAGAAATGCTCTTTTCCTGACCTTTTTATTGTGTCTCATCTTCTATCACCTTGCCCTTTTTTCTAAGTTTCTTAAACACTTTAGCCTTTAAAAGTACTGTCACCTTGGCACAAACGTTTTCTTCGGATGGCTAATGCTTAATGACACCAGAGAAAGGGGTGGGAAGAAAACAAACCTCAGCCATGGGATCACATGCTCACCAGGCATCCAGCATTCATTGAGTGCCTGAGATGTGCCAAACATAATGCGATGTTTTAGCATCTTAAAACAACAACACACTTTTTAAAAAAAATCTCATGGTTCCTGTGGATCAGGAATCTGGAAGTGGGTGGCTTTGGCTCAGGGTCTCACATGAGGTGGCAGTCAAGTTGCTGGCTGGGCTACAGGCATCTGAAGATTGACTGGAGCTGCAGATCTGATTTCAAGGTGAGTCTTCTCTTCACATGGCAGCTGGCTTCCCCCAGAACGAGTGATCCAATAGAGCAAGGCAGAGACCACCATAAATTTTATGTCCCAGCCTCAGAAGCCAAAACCATGGTTTCTGTGAATCTTATTAGGTGCTGTAGCAGTTTGGCATTATTTATGAATTCCAAAAATAGATGTTGGATTATGTTTGTAAACTGCTCTGTTCCTCTGGGCGTGATTATGATTAGGGCTTTGATTGGGCCACATCAGTAGGGTATTGAGTCCCTGTCCCTTGGTGGGTGGGGACTCACAAATAAAGACATGGCAAAGGACAGAGTTGGAGTTCTGATGCTGAGTTTTGAGCTGGAGCCTGGGAAGTGAACACACAGAAGAACACAGAGGAACAGACGCAGCAGAAGGCCTGGGGAGAGAGACAGAGCCATTTGCCTGATAGTCTACAGCTGGCCTTGTGGAGAGAGGCAAAGCCTAGAGAGCCTCATAGTCTACAGCTGACCTTGCAGAGAAAACAGAGGTGCTGAGCCCAGAGAGAAGCAAGCCCAGGGAAGAGAGGAACCCAGGAAGCCTGAACCCTCACAGACGTTGGCAGCCATTTTGCTACAATATGTGGCAATAGACTTTGGTGAGGGAAGTAACTTATGCTTTATGGTCTGGTAACTGTAAGCTTCTACCCCAAATAAATACCCTTTATAAAAGCCAACAGATTTCTGGTATTTTGCGTCAGCATCCCTTTGGCTGACTAATACAGGTGCACAGGCAAGTCCTATTCAATGTGGGAGGAGGTTCATGAGATATCTCAAAATCATGGGGGGGCCATCTTAAAGTGTGTAGAGTCTATTACACCCCCCCATAACTTTAGCAGCCCTCCGAGAAGCACTGGATGGGAAAGAGAAAAGCTAAACAGAAGAACTCAAGGAGGGAAGGAAAGTCATTCAAATAGAAGGTGGACCTCAGTGCCAAACAGAACAGAGAAATTCAGGTAAGCCTGAGACGAGGCCATTTGAATTGGCCCCTGGGCTAACAGTTTTGACCTTCTTAATTCTAAAGCAACACTTCTTGAGAAATACTCAACTTTTTGATGCAACCCATCGTTAGAAATATATTTTACATCAGCATTCAATACACAATGCATCCATATATAGAACAAATGTTTCATGGATTAATATTATCTCTACTTCATGAAAGGCACTCATATATTTTTTTTATTTTAGTCTATTTCTTAAAAAATAAAAATGCTAGCCAAACTCACTAAACTGATTGTGTTGGTCATTCCAGCATCTTGCCCTGAAGTTTGAAAAAGCAATTTGAATAAGATTGGAAAACAATGAAGACAGTGATGATGATGATGATGACAATGATGTCATATTGAGTGTTTAATATGGACTAGTCACAATGCTAAATGTAAAGCTATGGATTATCTCATTTAATCATCATAACAACCCTATGTTCGGTATTACAATTTCAGATGAAAAATTTGAGTCCTTAGAGAATGAATCTTGTCCAAGTTCATATGGTTAGGAGGTAGTGAAACTGTAAGTTATTTTAACCTAAGCAATATGATTTTAGAACTCACACTTTAGAACTGCACTGTTCAAGATAGTAGCCACCAGCCAATGTGCCTATTTAAGTGGATTTAATTCCATCTTAATTTCCTCAGTCACACTAGCCACATTTCAAGTGCTCAATAGCCACATGTGGCCAGTGGTCTCCATATTGGACAGTGCAGATATACAGCATTTCCCTTGTCGCAGAATGCTTTATTGGACAATGGTGCTTTAGAGCTACACTTCCAAAGGCCAATGATTTAGGAAGACGGGAGTGACCTGAGCACAGTTTTAGGGTCAAAGAAATGTCAGTGGGGGTGGGGAGGGGAAAACAGAGGGAGAAGATTCAAGATAGGGCATACAAAATAGAACTGTGACTGGGAAAGGACGGAGAGATACAATCAGAGTAGGAGGACTTGACTTTGGCAAGGGACAGGGACAATTTCTGTTCTGTGTCAAAAAGGAAGAGAAAATGGTTGACGATCCAGAGGAAAGGATATTTCAGGGAGAGTCCAACTTAATGACCTTGATCTTGTCTAAAATATAGGGTTGAGAGCAGAAATAAAGAATGAGTGTGCAAAGGTGTGGGTTAAACAGGAAAGACTGGAAATTGCCACTGCAGTTAGGGCAGATGGATGAATAGAAGGACTGATGCCCATCGGGGATGGCTCAGGTGCAGTTAGACACCATGAATTTTTAGTGCAATCATTTATTTCATTCATTCAACAAATATTTACCAAGCACTTACAATGAGCCATGCATTGTGCTGGGTACTGGAGATCATTATTGAGTGACAGTGACAACAAGTACAATCTACTCTCTCATGGAACTTACAGCCTACAGGTTGAGAACTTTGCTAATCAAATTCCAGAGAGTGTGGGAGAGAATGTGGTCTACAATGTGAACTATGGTCCATGCTTAATGGCAAAGCCCCAGGATGTGTTTATACGTTGCAGGTGATGTGCCACACTAATGAAGGATGTTTATGTGGGAGGTTGTGGGAGGTGTGGGAGATGGGGCATATGGGAATCCTTATATTTTTTGTGTAACATTTATGTAATCTATCTTTAAAAAATTAAAATAAAAAAAATTTATTAAAAAAAATGTTTCACAACAATGCAAGGTATTGGTGGTAGGGTGCGGTATGAGAGCCCTGTATGATGTTATGTATGTTTGTTTTGTAAGTTCACAATTATTACTATACACTTATTGTTTATGTATGTTCATGTATGAATGATATACTTCAATAAATTTTTTAAAAATTCCAGAGAGCCCCCAAATGCAGCCCTGCAATGGACACATGCCACCAAGGAGAGGGACTGGCACTCTAAAGGAGCTATGAGAGTGTATACAAGGGGGAATTTCATCTGGTCAGGGAGGTCAGGGAAGTCTCCCCTGGAATCAAGACTTGAAGGAACACCATTCCATGTACAAGGAGGACAGTTAGTTACTTTCCCCAGAAGTGTGGCCTTGTAGAGACTCAGGTGGATAAAGCACCTCTGAAAGGTTGCTGTGGACAGAAGTTGCTGAATGCACAAACAGAACCACCCACGGTTACTGAGGGTCTGCTCCAGCTCTGTGAGTGGGTGGCTTTGAGCGAAAAGAACTGTGAGTTGCCTGCTGGAAACTATTCCGTAGTATGATAAGCCTGCTGGATGCAGAGGCTGGAATTTTCGTGGGCTGAGGGTGCCCTACCCTGCCAGTGACGTTGGCAAAGGATTCACAATGCACAACATTGTACAATGCATGCACTGTCAGCAGTCACAGCAAACCACCCATCCACAGCCGTCATTGCAACACTCTATTCACTCACTTATACTTTCCTAAAAGACTAATGTCCTTCGAACTTAAAAATTCCGGCTCAATTTTTGCAAAACAGAACTTAAAAATAAAACATATTTTTTATAAGCTTAAAAAGCACATCCTTAAAAACAATACTTAGTACAGGGGTTCTTAACCAGGGGTCCACAGACCCCCAAGGCATCTGTGGAAAGATTTCAGGGGATCTGTGAGCTTGAATTGAATATTAAAAAAACATTTTTCTTGTGGGGATGTGTTGGTGCAGGTGTGATATATTTATTAAATAATATACGGTGTAGTGTGGACTTAGTAAGGGGTCTGTAGTTTTCACCTGACTGGCAAAGGAGTCCATGGAACAAAAAAAGGTTAAGAACCCCTGCCTTAGTATAATATCTATGTTATGTTGGGGCTTAAGAAGTAACTCCAAATTGGATCAGTTATAAAGTACAACTATTTTCCCAATTTCCACAGGGAAAACCTTTTAATATTTTTTAAATTACAAACATATAATATCTCTATCATATGGTTTTGTTTCTATACCACTTTTCAGTGATCTGATAACTGTAGGTTAACTCTTTCTCACTTACAGTGAATTTATTTCTCTGAAAATATGTATGTGTAGTCCTTCCCTGAAAAGAATCGGTTAATTACCATCTCCTGCTTTTTATTGCGTTAAGGCTACAAATGTGAAAATCCTGAGATGTCGCAAACCCTGAGATCTTACAAATGTTTAAAATCCTCTGAGGCTCCCTTGTGCACTCACAATTTTCACAGGTTATGATGCTGCAGTGCAAGCATGGAAAGTGGTACAGTGTGGAGGTTAGGGGTGAGGGCTTGAGTTCCATCCTGACTCCACTGCTGATCTTAGGCAATTCTCTCTCCTTCCCATTGTTCTGGGGAAAGAACTTACAGCAGTGCTCCTAGTACATGCTCGATATATGTCAGTCACCATTTTTATACATCTAAGGTCTCAGACTCATGGAATATTTGCATTGTGGGTAAATGATTGTTTCCATGGAAACCTAACTTTCATATTTCTGGGCTCTTATCTCATAATTTTCTTTTTAAATAAGTTTGTGGGCTACAATTTTCATTTTAGCGCTGCGTTAACCTAAGTTTCCCATTTATTGCCTGGGTGTTTGCATATCTTTTTTTTAAAAAAAAACGTTTTGCAGTTCTGGTATTTTCAACAAGTCCATATCTCGTAGGTGCATGGAGAGAGTGGTCCTGCTTTGTATTCTCAGACACTGTTCTTTAGGGCATCTGTTTTCCTGTGTAATAAGGGAAAAGTGGGGGTGGGGTGTGAAAGAACTGAAATCCTGTGAAACTGCACTACAAAATCAAATTATGAAAATTAATAATTTACCTATCATCCAGCCATTGAGAAAAAAACTTCTGGCCCAAATACTATCTTCTGAGTAAAGGTGATTCCAAAACCATATATTTATATTTAATATAAATGACAATTAGCTAGATAAAAGCTTTCACTTACATTGTGACTACTGAGAAGCCTCAATTATCTAGAACAATGCATCCAATAGAAATATGTGAGCCATGTATGTAATTAAATTCACCACATTAAAACAAGTTAAAAAAAATGTGACATTAATCTTAGTAACATGTTTTATTTAACCCAAGAGATTCAAAATACCATCATTTCAACACATAAACAATATAAAAAGTATTCTGATATTTTACATCCATTTTTTTTCTGTATTATCTTTAAAATCCAGCATGTATTTTATCCTTACAACACATGTCAAAGTGCACGACCCACATTTTAGGGACTTATAACCCCATGTGGCTATTGGCTGCTGTATCGGACAGTATAGCTCCAGCTAATTTCTTCCCTTTAATCCATCCAGGAATTAGGAGTTTTGCTGAGCCCAAATTTGAAGTCACCGCAACAACTAACAGGCTCTTTTGAGGAAGGGCATAGAATGCATTTCTATTCCATAAATCAATTTGGATTTTGTGGGGTCAGAGCACATTTTGCCATATTTCCCAAGTCTCCAACAAATCAAGAAAAGAGGTTCAGTTCTTCATTTGGCAGAAGGCCCAAATTCTTAGGCATCCTGTGAAATACATTGAGGATTTTTTTCTGCCAAATAAAAATGAGGTTGATTGTTCTTAGAATCCAGGGAACGCTTGGCAGCTTCACATTTGCAAAACATCTCTTTCATCTGTCCCGTGAAGACTGCGGATGTCGAGCTTGTGCTCCTCCAAGGGGTCTTCACCAGATGCTAACGATGCAGCTCCACTCTGCGCTCTAAGGCCTGGACTCTCCTCAGGAGAAAAAGGTTCTCTTCCAGAACTTCTGTCTTCTGTCCTGTGTGGAGTTGTGGAGCTCACTTCTTATTGCAGATTCTTCCACCTGATTTCCAGGATCACCGTTTGCAAAGTCACCCAGCCTGGAAACCCCTTTTTTTGTCCTTTTAGGAGGTACTGGGGATTGAACCTGGGACCTCTTACATGCAAAGCCAGCGCTCAACCACTGAGCTACATCCGCTCCCCTGCAGACCTTTTGTTATTGCCACTTACCATCTTCCAGGCACCAGGGCTCCAGAATCCATCAGCAGGTCTCCCACCTCTGAAAATTCCCTTGAATCCATCCTTTCCTATCCCACTGCTGTTGTCTGGGTTAAGGCCTCCTGATGGCTCATCCAGGTTGCTGAACCAGTGTCCTAACTGGCCATCTGTCTCCAATTCCCCTCCCTCACTCCCCAATTTATCTTCCACAGGGCTGCCAGGGTGAACTTTCTAAAATACAGATCCAATGAAAGACTTTGGTTGACTCCCGACTGTTGTCCAAAGAGTGGTATCGACCCCTTTTTTTTTTGTTAATAAGCAGAAGAATCCTGAATTTTTTCAATAAGGTGTTATAAGGAGCCCTGATATATAAAACACATATAATCTGAGCTCCTTTGGGTACAGCAGGGACAGAGGCCTCAGAGCCTGCCCTAATGTCCCCCAGCACCACCTTCTCTGGGCACCTCCGGAGGAGTCCTGGAGCTCTTCTGAACACAGCTGGGACTCTTCTGCCCAGTGGGACAAGGCCCATGCTCCTTGGCATGGCATTCAAGGCCCTACGGAATCTGCCCAGCCCACCTTTCCTTCTCGCCACTTGCCACTCCATTGCATACCCCATTCTTGCCCCCAAACACACCCCCATGTCATATGATAAAGAACTTGGCTGGCCTTTGTTCCCAGTTCCTGGGAGATACCCTTTAAATCTTTGGAGTTTCCCATGATAGAAGTGTCTTTGTCATTCATGGTGGGCTTCTGTCCACACCTGATAGTTTATGCTAATGAGATGGCTCAGGGTGAGGGCTTGCCATGTGATTAGAGGGTTGAGGCCACATCCTATCAGCCTGACCTCCAGGCAGGAGAGGGTGGCTGGACTAGAGTTCATCCACATGGGCATTGATTCCAACAGTCTACTTGGGTTATGAAACCCCAGTAAAAACTCTTGCACCAAAGCTCTAGAAAGCTTCTGTGGTTGGTAATACACATCAATGTGCTGGGAGGGTGACACATCCTGGCTCCCCCGGGGAGAGGACATGGGAGTTTCACATCAGGCTGTGCCCCCAGTCTTCACTCTATGTATCTCTTATTTGTACCTTTTTTGCTGTAATAAAACCATTCCTAAGTATAGCACTTTTCTGAGGTCTGTGAGTTGTTCTAGCGATTTATTGAATCAGAGGGGCTGGTGGGAACCCTAGAATTTGTAGCCAGTTGGTCAGAAGTGTAGGTGACCTGGGAACCCCCAAACTTGTGGCTGGTGTCTGAAGTCAGGGCAGTCTTGTGGGGACTGTGCCCTTAACCTGTGAACTCTGACCTAATTCCAGGTAGAGTCTGAATCACACTGCAGTTAACATCAAAACTACGGCAGCTGGTACCAGGAGTTACGCACCCTGCCACGCAAACCACACATGACCCCCAGTGGGCCTGGCCTTTCGGTGGTGCCACGTTGTGGGTCATACAGCTTGTCTGCCTGTTGACGTCCCCCCAGGTGCAGTCCTACGGTTATCCTGTATGAGCCTTCCCTTATGAACAACCCAGATAGAATGAGCTTCCGCCTCTTCTAAGAACTGTTATGGCCACTATTTAACCACTTACCCCCTTGTGTTCCCCTGGATCTATTTCTCCTAGCAATGCTGTAGGAAAGGGCCCTGGATCACCTTTCTAACCCTGGCCAAGACTTTTAATAAATATTTGTGGTATTATAAGGTTAACACCATATCCTATATTCCATCATCAGCATATGTAAGTAAGCTATTCTCTATTTCACCATGAACTCTGAAAACCTTCAGAGGAAGCAAGAGGCCAAAGAGCCCTGAACTGGAAATCTGAGTCCTTGGCTTCCAATTCTGGCTGTGCCCCAAACTAAGTCTTTAAATTCAGCTCTACACTGCTATGGTTTTAGTGCTCTTGGCATAACGATGATAATGATTTGCATAGCTAATATTTATAGGGCAGCTACCAAATGCCGGCCACTGCTGCAAGCGTTTCTCATGGATTAATTCATTCTTGCTTTACAGAATGAATGCGGAAGCATCTATTTGATTAAACCTCTTTCTCCAGTTACATTTGGGGCTGGAAAAGCCCTTACAGATCATCTTTTCCAGCACCCTCATTTTACAAGGAAGGAAATTGAAACTCGGAGGTGAAACAACTGCTCTAAGCGACTCAGCGGGGGGCAGAGCTGGCTGGTGATAGGTCTCCTGGCTCTTGGGCACTGGTCTTTCACCCACATAACACTGCTTTTCTGAGACAGGAAGTGGCCTAGGTCCTGGCCAGAGCCACACTTTGCTCTGCAAAAAGCTTTACAAAGCTTTAACAGAGGGATAGGAAACTCAGTTATCAGCCCAACTCAATTCATGCCTAAATATTTCCTACCTTAGAAAAATTAAGTGATTCCATTTCAAATTTGGTTTAATTATTTTTTTTTTACATCCTAGTAAGGGTTACTGTCACATAAAATAATCTCTCTACAATCGCATGAGTGGTGCCAATAGAAAATTAGGGTAGAAACAACTTCTTCTCCCCAGCTATAGCTGGCTGATGACTGCCAAGGAGACCCCTGTCCCAGGGGAGAAGCTTCTCAGCTCCTTAGTTGCTCTTGTTAAGGAACCTACCATGTGGCTCCAAGGACACGGAAGTCACTATCCTGTGACGTACATCTGATCATAATTTTCAAAGTATATCTCACTTCAAAGTATATTTCCCGAGAGGCAACATATTGTGGAAACCTGAAGTCAAAACTTCTGCTATATACTATCACCTTTGGGGAAGTCCCTTAATAGGGTAGGTCTCCGATTTGTCCTAAGGAAAATATATCAACCTGCTTGGCTGGGATTGCTGTGAAGCTCCAAGGAAATGTGCCTTCTTTAAAGAGTGCAAAATATTAGGAGAATGTTTTCTAGAAATGTCTCCTCATTGCACCCCAGAGAAGGGAGATGACTTAGCCAAGCTTGTCAGTACCTGGGGGTCACCCCTCCCTGGCAGTCTACCCTTTGCCTAAGCTATTTTAGGATTATGTTAATTTCATTCTCCTATCTTTAGAAATTTTTAAAACCCATATAATAATTGAAGCCTAACAGGACAAAAAAAAATAGTATTTATTGAATGCATAATAGGTGTCAAGATACTTAATCATCTGGCCTTCACAACAGCCTGTTAGTGATGGTATTATCACCCCACCCATTCCCATTCCACCCCCTGGGAACTCCAGGGTCAGGAAAGGTAAGTAACTTTCCCAAGATCACACAGGTGGAAAGTAGCAGATGAGATCCAAAACTTGCTTGCCCAGTTCTAAAGCCTATACTTTTCCCAATAGGCCATGGTGCCTCAACAAAGAACAATAATTTTACAAAATTTGAAGAAAACAAAAAGACCAAAAACCCCCACAAACCCCAATAAATGTGATTTTAGCATGGTGTTCACTGATGCTTTTTCAGAAATGTGCACATCACATTCCTATTTTGTCAAAAGCAGCAAGTACTATATTAGAGGAAAAATAGAATCTTTTTTCTGTTCTAAAATTTTAAAAAGTAAACATTAAAACATACTTTGGTGTGAATTACATTCACAATGTTGTGCTGAATTACATATTTGAATGTGGTTAAAAGGGGAAATTTTAGGTTGTATATATGTTGCTAGAATAAAGTTTTTAAGAATAATCCATGGAACCAACACAAACCATGAACCCTAAGTTAAACCATGGACTAGAGCTAATAGTATAATGACAAAAATGTGCTTTCATCAATCGTAACAAATGTACTACACCAACGCAAGGTCTTAAGAGGGAATCCTGTATTTTATGCATGATTGTTCTGTAAACCCACAATTTCTCTAAAAAAAAATCGCACTTTGGGCTTGCTCACTTAAATGTCAAAATGGCGGTGCAGCCCATTAAGGGGCTTCCATAACTGCTTAATTTGCATGCATTGCAGACGTGCGCAGATGAGCGGATGGTGACTCAGCTAAAGGTTCCTCGGCTTCTCAGGGGACTCCTCTCTCCACCCCATCCCCGCCCCTGCACCTCGACCCCCCCCCATTCCATTCTGGGGGTGACGCCTTCATAAGGACTCTGAAAATCCCACCACTTTAAAGTGTCCAAATGCGAGTTCAAATTTCTGCCTGAAACCCTGGTGGGAGTTCACAGTGCATCCTCGGCTCTAAATGTCACCCCTGATGTCAGGGCGTCCCTCCCTGCCCCTCTCCCTCTCTCCCTCCACCGAGCCGAGTGCAGCAGGTCCGGGAGGGCGGCGCCAGGCGAGGGCCCCGCTGTGCGGGCTCATTGTGAAGTGGCGGGGCGTCACAGGCGAGCCGGGGCCGGGGCCCGAGGGCGGGGCGGGTCCCCGCAGCGCCCCCTGGGGCCCCGGGACCCACGCACAGATCCTGGGCGCGCCCGGAGGGAGCATGGCGGGCCTCGGCCGCTTCTCCCCGCGGCCCTACCTGGACCCCTGGGAGCGCCCGGCGCCGGCTCGAGAGCGCGTGTCCTCAGCGCGGCTGGCCGAGCCCGGGACCTGGGCCGAGCCGGCCCTGAGCGCCTGGGCCCGGGCGCCGGCGGAGGGGAGCGAGGCCGAGGCGTCCTGGGAGGCGCTGCGGCCCAGCTGCTCGCTCACCCCGCGGCCCCGGAGGCTGCTGTATGCCGACGCGCCGAAGGAAAGCCGCAGCCTGACCGACGTGGCCCGGAGGCTCCCGCACCGCGCCCGGAAGCCACGGTCCCGCAGCCGGCGCCCGGAAGGAGCCTGGGGGGAGGCAGAGAGCAAGCCCCAGCAGCTGGGGGGCGAAGGGCCCCATCTGGCCTGGCAGCCACAGACCCAGGTGCAACTGCAACAGCCTCAGTCCTGCCAGGACTACCCTTCAGCTCAGGGAAACTCACCTCCACCCAACTCTCGGGAAACGTATACTCCCGTAAGTGGAACTTCGGGGAGAGAAAAGGTGCAGAGTGGAGATCAGTGGGCAGCGCCGGTCTGTCGAGGTCTGGATCACTGGTCCCTGGTTACCTCAGTTCCCACGGAGAAGTCTTCTGTGCCCTCCAAGGAGTTCAGGACACAGTCAGCCAGTGTGTACGCCCAGAACAGGGACAGCAATGAGCTGCTGGGGTCACTGGTCAGCCATGGCTCCCAGTCCTCAGGATCCAGTCAGGAGATCCAGAGCCATCAAACCCAGATCCTCAAGCACAAGCTGGCAGAGGCAGTGATCTCCTCCAGGGACCAGAAGATTGTGGACCTGGTGCTAGCCCGGCTCAAGAAGGCCCAGAGGATGCGGGAGCTGCAGCAGCAGGCAGCGGTAGCCTGGGAGGAGCTGAAGCGCTCAGACCAGAAGGTCCAGATGATCCTGGAGAGGGAGCGCTGGCTGCTGCTGCAGCAGAGCCAGGAGCAGTGGCAGCAGGAAAAGGAGCAGCGCAGCCGCCAGGCCAGCCTGGTGAATACCTTGATCCAGAAGGAGAGCCGGTGGAAGAGGCAATCGGAGGACCAGGAAAACCAGTGCCAGGAGAAACTGGAGAGGACCCACGCCCAGGCCAAGCACCAGAAGCAGCGCCAGGTGCAGCAACTGAGGGAGCAGGAGAGGGTGCTGCAGGGCCTGCAGGAGCAGACCAGCCTGCAGCTGCAGAAGAGCTTGGAGCAGGCCTGCTACAAGACACACCTACACACCATGGAGGACAGGAAGAAGGTCCAGGAGACAAACCTTACCTCCCTGGTCAATCACCAGGCCCGGAAGGTCCTCATGGAATGCCAGGCCAAGGCCGAGGAGCTCCTCAGGAAACTGTCCCTGGAGCAGAGGTCCCAGCAGTCCCACGAGACCCACAAGTGCCTGCTGAGGGAGCGTCACCGAGAGCTGAGGGACAAGGCCCAGAAGGGGGAGAGGTATTTCCAGCAGGTAAAGTGGCGTGCAGGAGAGTCCGAGGAGCAGCGGAAGGTGCACAAAAGGATGCTGATGGAGCTGGCGGACCAGAAGATCCAGCAGGCCAGGAGTAACGTCCACAAGAATCTAAGGGACAAGGTGCAGCACATTCGAGACCTCAACATCCTGCGGGAGAAGAATCAGCACATCCTGAAGCTGAAAGCCGAGAAGGAGGAGAAGTGCCACATCGAGGGCATCAAGGAAGCCATTAAGAAAAAGGAGCAGAGGATGGACCAGATCTCCAGAGAGAAAGAGGCAACCCTCGAGGAGTTCCGAAAGATCTCCAGGGCCTCTCTGCAAATGAGAGACAAAGAGAGGGCCCTTCACGCAAGCTCCCTTTGATGTCCAGCTCTGGGCCTGTCAGCAGAGAGGGAGCTACTGATAGCCTGAGGGCAAATGGCTTTCTGCCCCTGTGACCAGAAGGAGAGGTAGAAATGTGATTCATTTTATAATCTGATTATCATTGAGCATTGATTTTAAAAAGTATATAAAGTAGCTGCAATTTCCTCTCATGAACTGGTTTATTGATTTACTTGGATAGTTTAGAGAATTGGGATAGAAATTTGGGAACTTTAAGGTCAAGACTTGGCTTTGTACATTTTTATTTGAATAGAAAACACTCATTCCAGTAAAATTCTAAACACACATCAGGCATATCTTGGAGGAACCAGAGAAAAATCTACCTTAGGGGATATCGTTTATATCATGTCTTAATAAATCATCCTGTCACAGAACTTATCAAAGGGTTTGGTGTGAAGTATCATAAAGTCTCCAAGAAAAAAAAAAGGGGTGGTTTGTGACCAAGTAGATTTGAGAACCCTGCATACTGTATACAGCCCTCTTGGGAGTTCATCAAGCATGTTAACATTTTAAAAGCTCTGAAAAGGTTTGCAGTAAAGAAACACTTTTTTAACCAAGTGTTTTTCACAAACCATGGGATTCTTTTCCCTTAGATCATTCCAAGGAATTGGTGTTCTGTAGAACATGTTTGGAAAAAGTCCCTGCCAGATCATGAACTTCTTAGGCCTTCCCTCACATATTAAGGTGAAGTGTTTATAATCAGCAACTGCTTTACTGTGCAACCAAAGCCATGCTATCCCAGAGCTTACTGGAAGCCATTTGGTCTTTTTTTTTTTCTTTTTCTTTTTTTAATTTGGCCAGTCATGGCCAATTTATGAAACAAAATTCTATTGGGATTTCTCTTCCCCTCTATTTCTTCTTTGTCTCTTTGGAAGGAGGCATATGATGTCATTCTGTCTACCCATATTGTGTCTAATTAACCTGACTAGGCTCTGAATGAATGACTAAGCATGATTCAGTAACGTGACATCTTTAAAATAAGAAGCCAAAAGCTAAATTGAAGTTAACCCATCACACCTCAAAGTCTCTATTAAAAAAATTCTTAATGTTTTTTTAAAGAGCTCCTAATGTAACATTTGTCTTTTAGAGAGAGAGAGAAAGAGAGGGAGAGAGAATAAGCCCCATCAGAAAACTTCTGTCTTATTGGTATTTTTTAAATGAATGGTTCCTTGGCAAGGAATTTTATGTAGAGGCCAATGCAAAGTTCACTTTCTCATCATATATAATGGAAACCAGGTCCTCTTCCCTGTTCTGTTTTCTTGCTCTGCCCTAGTTCCCTAGAGAGGCCTACTTGGGCCCTCACTCCTTTGCTCAAAAATGTCCCGGGAGCCCCTGTTCTCTGAGTAAAGACTCGCATATCTTGCCACAATTTCCCATCTTATATTCTTCTCTTTGCCCACATTAATTCTCTGTTCTCAACAAATACCATGTGCATTCCTGGCATTCTAGGGTAGTACTTAAGATATTTCAGACAGACCCAGGTGTGAATTCTAACTCTTCCTCTTAAGACAAGTGTGTGACTTTGGGGAAGTTACCTCCCAAGCCTCAGTTTCCTCATCTGTAAAATAGAATAATAATATGTACTTCAAAGGGATGTTGTGAGGGGTGATTAAATAAAATAATCGATGTAAAGTGTTTGGCGTATTGCCCAGAACCTAATACATATCCTGTGATTAACCATTTATTAATAATACTGAACTTGTACCTTTGTCAAGTTCTATTTTCCCTGCCTTGATGGCTTCTCTCTGTCTTCTCTCCCCCTATACAAGTCTGAAGTTTCTGGGCTTAGTTCAGTTCTGCCTCTTCCATGAAAAATGGGACCTCCCTGGTTGTCCTATCTTGACATCACCCTTCTCTGAAAATCTGCATGACTTCTTGAGCATTTAGCAGTTGCAGCTTTGCATGGCATATCCATTTTTGCAATCTACGACTTGGCTCTCCAGCTAGACTGTATCTTTCTTGAGGCCAGAGTCAGTCTTAGACTTCTTACATGCCCATGCTTAAGGTGGTGGTCAGAATGAAAGCTATTAAGCAGGATGCTTTATCCCCATTCTTTTGACCCCATATCTGTATCCCATTGCTTCGACCCTACTGGTGTTCTTTGCTCTTTGCTGCAAGAAATACAGACCTTAATTCTTTTATCCAATTCTTTGTAAATATTATTAGTAGAAATAATCAATATAAAATAATTGATAAAAAATGGAGTAGAGATATTTTCCCTATTTCTCCCCCATGTACAGCTAAAACCTCTGAACATTAGATATAAAACAAACAGGAGAAAACTCTGACAGGTGGAAAGAAGACAGACTAGCTCAGGAACTCAGGACACAACGTGAGTTTACTGGGTTTTCTTTTTGCCTCATATATCCCAGATTTGTAGCAGAAGAAGCCAGCAACCTGAAAATGTCAGTGGGCACAAACAAAAGTCCCAACAAAATCCTGTTCTTTCTAGTTAAAGGACCAGGAAAGGAGCACTCTGACAGAAAACAATAACACTCTACTCCAGCCAAGTGCCACAGAAAAACCTGTAGCCCATCCCCACCCAGCCAGCAAAGGCTGAGTGGGAAGGCTAGACTTCTACCTTTCCCAAGCTATAACAAGGTGCCTGCCCTTCACTCCCACTTCCACCCCTCTGCTGGAGTGGTGGCATAGGAGGCTGAGTTAGGAGGCAGGACTTTCATCCCTGCTGCCCTTCCTTCCCTACAGTGTCAGTAGGTACCACATGGGTGGCAGTTATGCAGCACTTCTAACCCTAACAGCCAGGGTATCCAATGGAGGCCTAGTGGAGAATCAGAATTCTCACCTCCACCCAGAAATAAGGAGCCCCCCACCTCAGCTGTCAATGGAGGCTGAGTGTGGAACCTGGACTCTACACAAACTGGTAGTAATAAGGTGACTTCCTTCCCCTGCTGAAGTGATGTCAAAAGAAGTCAGCTAAAGCAGGTTTACATAAGATCCATCATCTCATAATACTCAAGATATGTTTCAAATGAAAATCACTATGCTAGGAAGATCTCAAACAGTGAAAGAAAAGACAATAGATGCCAATACTGAGATGTTAGAAATGTTAGAATTATCTGGAAAAAGGGTTTTTAAGACATAATGATTAAAAATTCTCTAATGAGCAATTACAAATACACTTGAAACAAAAAAGTAAAAAAAGGTACTGGCAAATAAAGGCTCAGCAAAGAAATAAAAGAGTTAAAGAACCAAATGGAAATTTTGAACTGAAAATACAATAACAAATAAAAGGCTTTGCGGATGGGTTCAATAGCAGAATGGAGGGGATGGAAGAAAGAGTGAATTGGAAATGGAACAATAGAAATTATCCAATCTGAATAATGGAGACAAAATAGAAATAAAGATGACAGAGCCTCAGAAACCTATTGGACTATAACAAAAGATCTAACATTCATGTCATCAGAGTCCTAAAAGGAAAGGAGAAAGAGGGCGAGCTGAAAAAGTCCTTAAAGAAATGTTAGCTGCAAAGTTCCCAAATTTTGCAAGACAGAAACCTACAGATTCAAGAAACTGAGCAAACCCTACACAGAAAAATGCAAGTGAATCCACTCCAAGATATATAATAATCTTCAGAAAACCAAAGACACATTAAATATCTTTAAAGCAGCCAGAGAAAAATGACACCTATAGGGAAAAAAAACAATGAGGATGACAATGGATTTCTCATCAGAAACCATGGCCAGAGGAAGTGGCACAGTATTTTTCAACTATTGAAAGTAAAGAACTATCAACCCAAGATCCTATACCAGACAAAAATATCCTTCAGGAAGGAAGGGGAATCAAGACCTTCCCAGATAAAAGGAAAATATAAGAATTTGTCAGCAGTGGTCTTCCTCTAAAAGAATGGCTAAAGGAAGTTCTCTAAACAGAAAGGAAATGGCAAAAGAAGGAACCTTGGAACACAGGAAGAAAAAAAACATGGTAAGCAAAAATATGGCTAAATGCAATAGGCTTTCCCTCTTCTCTTTAGTTTTCTAAATTGTGTTTGACAAGTGAAGAAAAAATTATAACGTTGTCGGATGTGGTTCTAAACATATGTGGAGGAAATATGTAAAACAATTGTATTAAAAACAGAAGAAGGTAAAGGGACATAAAGAAAGGTAATGTTTCTAGACTTCACTAAACTGGTAAAATCACACCAGTAGAATGAGATAAGTTTCATATATAGATATGGTGTAATACCTAGAGCAACCACTGAAAAACTATTCAAAGAGATATGACCAAAAACTCTGTTGATAAATTCAGTGGAATTCTAAAAAATTATTGAAGTAACCAGACAAAAGCAAGAGAAAGTAACCAGAAAAATAGAAAACAATAAATGGCAGAATAACATATCAACAGTTACATTGAATATAAATGGTCTAAATATACCAATTAAAAGACAGAGATTGGCAGAATGGATTATAAAAATATTGCCCAACCCTGTACTGTCTACAAGAAAGTCACTTCAAATTTAACCATATAGGTAGGTTGAAAGTAAAATGATGGAAAAGGGTATATTGTGCAAACTTTAAATAAAGGAAAGCAAGAGTAACTATGTTAATATCAGATAAAGTAGACTTCAGAGCAAAGAAAATTAACCAAAGACAAATATATTAATAATGATTAAAGGGCCAATCCACCTTGAATACATAGCAATCTTAAAAGTGTGTGCACAAAACAGCTGAAAAATATATGAAGCAAAATCTGATAGACCTGAAGGGAGAAATAGAAAAATCGACAAATTATAGCTGGAGATATCAACATCCTTGTGACAGTTTGAGATTATTTATGAATCCCAAAAAAGAAAAAGATTGTTTGTAAACTGGTCTGTACCTCTGGGTATGATGTCCTTTGATTGTATTAAATTCGGTGAGGGTCATCTGAATAAGTTTACTTGATAAATTCAAGTTAAGGGTTCTGATTGGGCTAAGTCAGTAAGGTGTAGCTTGGGTTGAGTCTCCGCCCCCTTTGGCCTATATAAATGGACACTCATTCAAAAAGACACACAGAAGAAGATACAGGAAGAGAGAGAGCTCCACGGATGCCAAAGGAGAGAACATTGTTATGTGACAGAAAGGAGAAGGCTCAAACAGCTAAAGCCTGGGGAGAGATGAGCCTTTTCCCTGGTAGTTTGCAGCTGAAGAGAACAGAGCAGCTGAGTAGCTGAGAAGGCCTGAAAAGAAATGAGCCCTATACTAGAGACCAGGAAGATCGCCCGCCATCTTGCTTCAACATGTGGCAACTGACTGGTGAGAAAGCAACCTTTAGTTTGACTCTTTAGGGCCTTGTAACTGTAAGATTTTACCCCAAATAAATACCCTTTATAAAAGCCAACAGATTTCTGGTACTTTGTATCAGCACCCTTTTGTCAGACTAATATAATCCCTCTGTTTAACAACTGACAGAACAACTGGATAGAAAATCAACATATGCTTTTCAATTGTACGTAGATGATACACCAAAATAAACCATACCCTGGGCCATAGAATAAACTTCAACAAATTTAAAAGAATTATAATCACACAAAGTGTTCTCTGATCACAATGGATCAACTAGAAATCAATAACAGAAAGAAAACAGAAAAACCTGCAAACACTTGGACACCAAGCCATGCATTTCTAAATAATCCATGAGTCAAAGTGGAAGTCTCAGTGGAACTAAAAAAATACATTGAACTGATTGAAAATGAAAACACAGTATTTCAATATTTGTGGGATACAGTTAAAGCAGTGCTGAGCAGAATATTTATAGCATTAAACACATACAGTAGAAAAGAGGGAGTTTTAAATCAATCTAAATATCCATCTCAAGAACCTAGAAAAAGAGTAAAATAAATCCAAAGAAAGTAGAAGGAAGAAAATAATAAAGAGGAGAAATCAAAGAAATTGTAAACAGAAAAATAATAGAGAACAATGAAACAAAGTGTTGGTTCTTTGAATGGATAATAAAAATAGACACATTTCTAGCAAGACTGACAGAAAAAAGGGAAGACACAAATTACCAATGAAAAAGGATATTGCTGCCCCTACAGACAAAGATTGATAAGGGAATATTAGGAAAAACTCTACACACAAATTTTACAACTTAGATGAAATGAAACCAGTAACACAAAAAACACTAACGATACCAATTTATCCATTATGAAACAGATCACTTGAATTGCCCCATAACTATTAAGGATATTCAAGTCATAATTTTAAAACTCCCAGAAAAGAAATCTCCAGACTTAGATATTTTCACTGGAGAATTCTGCCAAACATTTATATAATTAACTCCAATTCTACATAATCTCTTCCAGAAAATTGAATAGAAGGGAACATTTTCCAATTCATTTTATGAAGCTAGTATTACCCTAATACCAAAACCAAAAAGACAGTACAAAAAATATCTACAGACCAATAGCCTTCTTAATAGAGATGCACAAATCCTTAGCAAATCTTAGCCAGAAGAATATAGCAAAATATAAAAAGAATTAGATATTCTAATCAAGTGAGATTTGTTCCAGGAATGCAAGATTGGTTTAATATGCAAAAATCGATCAATATAATTTTTATCATATTAACAGGCTAAAGGAAAATAAATCACATGATCATATCAATTGAAGAAGAAAAAGCACTTGACAAAATTCAACACCCATTCATGAACTTACAGAAAAAAATAGAAAAAGGGGGATTTCTACTTGATAAAGAACATTTACCAAAAAACTTCTAGTGAGCATTATACTTAAGGATGAAAGACTGAATGCTTTTCCCCTAAGATTGAGGGCACAGCAAAGATTTCCTTCTCCCTGCTCTTGTTCAACATGTGCTGGAAGTTCTATCCAGTGAAATAAGACAAGAAAAGGAAGTCAAAGCATATAGATCAGAAAGGAAGAAAACAGTCCCTCTTTGCAGATGACGTAACTGTCTACCTTGAAAATCCCAGGGGAAACTACATAAATGCCTAGAACTAATGAGTTTAGCAAGGTCATAGGGTACAAGACACATACAAATATCAATTGCGTAAACTGAAATAAAAAATACAATACCATTTTAAATTGCTCAAAAAATGAAATAGATGTAAATATAACAAACATATATGGATTTGTATGCTGAAAACTACAAAACATTGATGAAAGAAATCAAAGAAGATCTAAATAAATGGAAAGACATATCATGGTCATGTATTGAAAGATGCAGATAGCAAAGATGTCAATTCTCCTCAACTTGATATACAGATTTAACAGAAATCCTATCAAAATCCCAGTAAGATTCTTTGTATAAATAGACAGGATTATTCCAAAATTTATATGGAAAAACAAAGGAACTAGAATAGCTAAAACAATTTTAAAAAGAATAAAGAGGCAGGAATTAGTCTACCCAATTTTAAGACTTTACATTAATAGAGACTATGTAGTATTGGTGGAAGTTTAGACACAGAGATCAACAGAATAGAGAACCCAGAAAAAGATCCACATAAAAATGCCCAACTGATTTTTTCTGAGGTAAAATTCACATTACATAAAATTTACCATGTTAAACATTTTAAGGCGTACAATTGGATAGCTTTTAGTACATTCACCCATTAAGCGTCACTCTCAATTTACGCTTCCCTGTCCCCAGCTCCTTGGCAACTAATACTCTTCTTTTTGCCTCTGTGGATTTGTTTATTCTGAACATTTCATAGAAATGGAAGCATACAATATATGGCCTTTTATGTCTGGCTTCTTTCACTTAGCATAATGTTTTCAAGGTTCATCTGTGTTGTAGCATGGATCAATACTTCATTCCTTTTTATGGCCAAATAATATTCCATCATGTGGATAATACCATATTTTGCTTATCCATTCATCAGTGGATGGACATTTGGGTTGGTTCCATTTTTTGGCTATATTGAATAATACTGCTATCCAACTAATTTTTGGCAAAGGTACAAAAGCAATTCAACTAAGGAAAGATAATCTTTTTCACACATGATGCCAGGGCAAGTAGACACCCACCTGGCAAAAAAAACAACATCAATCTAAGTCTCACACCTTATACAAAAATTAACTCACGGGGGACGGATGTGGCTCAAATTGTTGGGCGTCGTTCTCCCATATGGAGGGACCTGGGTTCGATCCCCAGGACTTCCCGGTAAAAAAAATAAATAAATAAATAACTCAGGGAAGTAAGTGTAGCTCA